>JAGDQP010001553.1:746-24813 GCA_022664845.1 Lepisma saccharinum
ACCCGTCGTTAACGCTTTTAAAAAATCGTATTACATTCACAATTAAATAAAGCATAATTTATTTAGCTTTCTCCTATATTATATTCGTAAGGAGAAACAGGTTTTGAGAAAGACATACGGGAGACCGCATAATGAAGATCTTTACAAATTGTACGATTCATCCGATGTTGTAAGGCCTGATTGGAAAGGCTTAAATGTAGACTAGAAAGTGTTCGAATTTAATTTTCTACCCTGAAAGCTTAAAACCCCTTCTTGCAATCCCGATTGATGTTTTAGCCTACGAATAATTTAGACTAAGTTTAAACACCGTCTCTGCAGTCGTTTCTAAGAATAGTTATCTAAACATGACAGATCATATAGCTCTGATGAGGATAAAACGAAGGTTTGTAAAATTGGAGGGAAGGAGGCCATTGGGAAGACCGAAACATCGTTGCGATGACAATAGTAGATGTAATCTTTGACAACTAGATGTTTGTGCTGAAAACTAAAGTGATCTTGCCCAAGATAGAATCCAATGGCGAACGTTTGTTACTACGGCGATGAACTTGCGAGTTCTATAAACCATAGAGTTAGTTAGTTAATTTTTAAACTTGTTCCTCATGGTTGCTACATACTTTCGAAACATCTTAATCGTTCAAATTTCTTAAACGACTTCGAATTTCTAGCGAAATTCTGTTGCATCTCAAGATAGATAAAATACTTCAATAACAATTTTTGCTTTCTTTTAAAAGTCTAAGATCCTCCCCGTCACACGAATCACATTTTCTGTGTTTCAATAAAGAGAAAACCGCAGCAGTGGTCCCCCACATTATTTTATGTAATGTTACATTACTGCATACTTTTCAAAAGTACCCAAGAAAGAGAGATTCTGCCAGGATTTTCAGTTTTAGGAATGTCGAGACAAAATTGGGAATGCGTAAGTGAAGTTTTGCACGGTTTCTTTCGATTTTCGGCCACAATTTTAAAATTAAAGTAATGAACATTGCAAAAGCAATGTGAACTCCTAAGTACTTGTAAATTTAGAGTCCGAATGTCCACCAGCCTTTGCTAATATCTTACTTAGTTTAAATTTAAGAGCTCCTGTTCACAGCCATCCTGACTGAGATTTTTTTTTTCAGGGATTCTGCCAGGATTTGTTTGACGGGAATGCAAAGTTAAAATTGCTAAGTCAGCATTCATAATTCATGGTCATGACGCATTCAAACTCGTGGGTCCCTAAATAAACTAGTGAGAATACATAAACAGTTTCACCGGGTGAATAGCGAAATAGCAACTTAAATAAGACACTGGTCTTCATGGAGCATAAAATGAGAATGAAACAAAATTTAATTTTATCTCAAGGCGTTGTAGCTTGGCTTAATATTTAAACATTCAAGTATTTGATCTAGTTAAACACTTACCTGTAAATTACTAAATCTTCGAAATTCGATAAAATACACAGCAGAAAATAACTTCAATCACACTCGTATTACTAAAGCTGATAAGTCAGAATGGAAACTGGTATCATTTTGTATTGAGCATAGTCCTTTTAATATTTCTAGTCAGACAATACTCTCGAATCATAAAGGCAGGGTTCAATTCTCTGATTGGATAATAAACTTTTCTTTATTCCATTTGGCCAATAATTTTTATTGCACACAGAATGCTATCACATGGAGAATTTATCCCAAGCGACGCTGTTCATTCCAGATGCTGGAAATAGTTGTAGCGTGGTAAAACCACATCGTAAACAGCTGAATTTGTGTTTTCTAAAAACATTCTGTTGAATTATACATGCTTCAGTACGTAATACAATTACCTTCTGTCTAAAGCATATCACGACATCCGTGTGTATATTGTCTCACAAAAATACGCGATGGAAAGTTACAATGACACTTTCAGAGGAAGAAAAGGTAGCCGGAATGTATTCTTTTAAACGAGAAAAGATTCCGCTGTGGTATAGGCATTCAATAGTTAATAACAACGAACCCGATTCTCTATGGCCCTCTGCTTTTCTAAATACCATATTGTTTGCAGTTCTGTGCCAAAGTTTACGATCAATGAGGTTAAATAAGGACAATCTCTCTTCTGTTACTACAGCCAGCTGAAAATCAAACATCCCCCTATATGCGTTACCAAAGCAAGCTGGTCCCCAAAACTGACCCATTCGTGCAATCGCCGTGAAGCCTAAATGGGGGAGAACGCAATACAATTGAATCAAGCTTCAAACAGCTGCTAGCACTCCAAAGAATTGCTTTCTTGTCTCTGATATTCTAACAGCCAGAAAAAAAAAAACTCGTTCCTAACTTAGCAAATGGACAACCATCACTTCTTGCCCGCTGAAGATTGGACTTGCAATCAAGGAGTCCTGGGTTCAATTCCCGGCAGTGACACCCTTAATACCTTCGTATTGTAGCAATCTGAATATCATCAAATTTAATTTTTAATCGAATCCCAACCTAATTAAGATTGATCAAGAATTTTCTTACTTATTTCCCTTGGTTTGCTGTTAAATACCAATTCTCGTTCTGAAAAATTTTGTTAGTCAAACAATGAGAATTCCAAACTTGTTTAAAAACGAACAAGTACTTAGTTTTTAAGTTCATTACTTAAAATAATGAGAATTCAAAGAATTCGAAACTTGTTTAAAAACGAGCAAGTACTTTTACTTAAAATAATGAGAATTCAAAGAATTCGAAACGAAATAGACTGTGTTCAGCGTAAAACTGCATTTCCAGTAAAGTACAAAGTGATCTCATTACAACGTAATGTTCAATATAACAGATAAAAAAATATAAAAGGGTTACAATACAAAAGGGTGAAATCTTCAAATTCGCATTTAAAAGAAACTTTGTTCATTAAAAAGTAATCAAACCACATATGTTGTGGTCGTTATAAAGCTAAATTCTATTCTCAAATCAAAGAGTTTAAAATAATGAGCAAGTGTCTGATTAATTTCATTATCTCATTCATAAGGAGAAATAAATTCAATCCAAATAAAAATTACATATGCATAGAAAACGGTTGTCATTAAACAATGCGAAAGTAAAATAAACAACGCGAAAAATGACGGTACCCGAAAAAAAAAAATATGTAAATTTTCAACTGATTTTTTACATCGTAAATATTATCCCTTCTTCACGAAAATTATATATGTCATACATAAAGGTCCAAAAAGGCATACCAGTGGTTCAGATACCACCTTAACCACGGGACAACGGGGGAAATGGCGGAAAAAATATGTAAATTTTCAACTGATTTTTTACATAGTAAATATTATCGCATTTTCACGAAATTAATATATGTCATAGCTTAAGGTCCAAAAAAGCCTACCAGTGGTTCAGATACCACCTACGCCACGGGACAAGGGGGAAATGGCAAAAAGGCGGAAGTTTGACCCCAAAGTGTAGTCATACTACTTTCTACTTATGAAATTATGGACGATTAAATTAAAAGTTGAAGAACAGAAGTTTCGGGAGCAAATCCTTCAGAAAATAATAGAAATTTCAACTTCTTTGTAGTCAATCAATGCTTTTAAATAAAATAGAGATTTTTAGGGAAGAAAATCTCTCACGGAAGAAAGCTTACAAGAGGGACACCAGAGTGACTCCTGAAATTGTTTCTCCTCCGGAATTTAATGAAATAAATCTACATTTAAAATTTTAATGTTAGAGTAGACTTTGACATTTACTAATATTTTGAGGGAGATTACTCTCGTACCAACAAACTTAACTTCGGGTAATCTTAGAGCTCTTGTTTGAGAATGTAAATCTACAAATGTGGCAATGTCCCCATTTACTTTTTTTTTTAAGTTGCACTGAAACCACCTATAGATATATAGATATTCCGATACCCCATGGATATTCTGACATGCGAAACATAACCTCTTTAGATAAAAATCGAACATACATTTATCCTTTTTTGTGGCCCCAGCAAAGTTTTTTTTTGTGTAAAATGTTACTTTGATTGAGTCCGTGCGTTTTGCGACCGTGCAATTTGCGACCCTACCGAATATCGTGCGCTT
The DNA here is from genome assembly GCA_022664845.1 of Lepisma saccharinum. Classification (NCBI taxonomy): domain Eukaryota; kingdom Metazoa; phylum Arthropoda; class Insecta; order Zygentoma; family Lepismatidae; genus Lepisma; species Lepisma saccharinum. The sequence goes on from JAGDQP010001553.1 coordinate 4,750, forward strand.
TGCGCTCTCTGGAAAATGAATCGTGCATTTTGTGAGCCATCTTCTTATTTTAGAGTCGGCGATGTTTTGAACAGTTAAGTTCATTAATGATATTACATCTTAACTGTGTATTCAGCAACATCGATCGGTCCGAAGGAAGTCTGAGGTTCCGCAAAACTAACCTAAGGTGACAGTTTCCATTCCGGGAACCAGCTTTCAAAAACTTTGCTGGAAGGAAGCAATAGTATCTCGAATTTCCAAATGCGGTACGCACATGCAAAACGAGCAATAAACGCAGAAAATACTATATAGGGAAGCAAAATCACGGATGGAATGAAAAACAAGACTTCAACTAAGCCCTCCTTCGCTCGCTACCACTTGCTCGGCATTAATTCATGTCTGTACGTGACATTTACATGGTTTTATATTACATTCCGTACGAAGTTGGTTTACCATACTCTCTGTATATGTGAAATTAAAAAGGAATGAATTCGGTTGTTTCCCAAAATGAACTGGGAGTTGCCCTGGCTCAGGTGGTAGCATGTGTGACTGCGAATCGGTCTGAAATACCTGTCAAAACGCTGGATTATTCCCTTGCCTGGCAGTCTGGGGTGCGCTCAGCCTCCTATTAAATTGAGTACTAGAGTGTCCTTGGTATTCCTGAGCTCCATGGGACTGACTATTCACCTTACTTCGTACCGTGGGTCGAGAATATGTCACTACCACCAGATCCCCAATGTAACGTTCACGATGCGTGGATATCGCACAGGGGACACCTTTACCCAAAACGAATTCCCTTGCTTCTCAAATTGTAGTAGCTTGATCCCAAAACGAAACTGGTAATTTAACTTAATTTTACCTAACCAGCAATATGCAACAAGTTTCTTACATATGTTAAAATCTAATAAAGTTACTAGTGCTAACAGGTTCAACATTGGTAGCCGTATGGGTTGGAGCGCTAAGCCAACGACTCGAAGATCATGGATTCGAATCCTGGCTGGGCCACGAATGTGATTTTTAACTAGCATCGCATTCATAATCGTGACAGGCGAAAGTCAAAGTTGCTAGAAATGGTCCGTACAATACAAAATAATGTTTACAAAGGTTCAACATTGACATTTTAATATGAATCAGTAGTCAGGGTCGCAAAACGCATAATCACCTGTATTTCGGGCCCGAAAACGCACGCCACCGTTTGATTGGGTTCATTGTTATAATATCCTGAATACATTTTTATACATTCGGACTTAAGCAGGACAAACTGCAGAATTAGAATTATTTATTCGCATGTTTTACTTTCTAATGAGTTAATAAATATCTCCATTTTTCCAGTAGCACAAAAATATTATAAAAATATAAAAGTTTTAAGTGTATTAACTTTCTTATTAGTTTCCGGGAAAAAGCTAATTATGGGTACTACCAAAAACATTTTATGAGGACTACCAGAACATTCCATTTTCCTTCACTAGTCTAATATGTGCTACAAACTCAGATCTTGGACTACTAAGTATTGAAGTCCTGATATTATTAACAATTTTCAACTGCATTCTGTGATTCACATATCATGTTTATCATCAGGGTATATCTAATATACAATCTGGAGCAAGTTGAAAAAAAACACAATAATATTGCAGGTTGGCAATACTGTCTACCCAATGACATTAGGATCTACACTTTATCTTCTATCAATCATGTTGATACAAATCTGTTCCCAATAACATAATTTTATTTTGATGCATTGTTCATAATTTATCGTGAAACATTAATTTATTACCATAGTAGGTAAGTTGTCAATTTTAAACTCGAAGTTGGACCTCCTGCATCTAGAGAACGAAGCTACTTTTCCACAAAGGCACATATGATCTATTTTTTTTATCGCAGGAAGTGTATCCCACATGATATGGTAAACCCTTATATAACATGATATGGAAATTCAAGCACTTCCCTCTATAATACAAGCAAAAAGTTGATCATGTATTTCAGTGAACACCTTCTATACTGACGGCTCTCCCTGGTAGGTTTTCCTGAGTTTTCGTTCTACGTAGATTACTCAAATTTGAGTATAGATGAACAGAAAAGAACTTTCGTGAACAAAAGTTTGTTTCATAATTCAATAATGAACACCATTAGCCCCGAAGCATTGTTAATAGTAATTTTAGAACGGTGTCCGAATACTTTCTTGATATTATTCTCTCCTAAAATGTATTGAGATAATTTATGGTTTAAGTTACTGGTAACATTTCTTTAAGACTATTCATGGTTGAAGTACGAAACAAACTTTAGTTCACGAAAGTTACTTTTTGTTTACTGTACTCAAATTTTAGTACTCGACGTAGAACGAATAACGCATGGAAACCTACCAGGGAAAGCCTACATTAGGATTTCACGTGTGAATCCCAGTCCTTCCCTCTGTTCCTGCACCTGTGCAATATTCTAGTTCAACGTATCAGCCATTCTGTAACAGCAAGTATGGTAATCAATATATAGACATAATAAATGTAAGCGTGGTTTGTCCGTGCGTCCCGCTACAACTCCGCAACCCACCCCCGCAGCCCCATGGGGGTTATATGGTATGGTAGCCCTTCATCCCCCATCTATGAAGAAGGTTTCGGTTTGGAACTGCAGGGGTAGGGTTCGGAGATATGGGTGTCAAGAAAGGGCATCGCACCGATGGACTTTTTATGGGAAGTCGGTGAAGCAGCTGGGAATCGAATGCCGAAGTGGATGGCCAAAATGTTCCTGAATGTTCTAGAAGGTTTCAGAATGTTCTAGAATGTTCCAGACATAACTAGAATGTTGGAGAATGTTATAGAATCTTCCAGAATGTTGGAGAATGTTATAGAATATTCCAGAATGTTATACAATCTTCCAGAAGGTCCGACAATGTTCCAGAATTTTCCAGAAGTCCGAGAATGTTCTAGAATGTTCCAGGATGTTCGAGAATGTTCTAGAATGTTTCAGAAGGTTCTGGACCATCGAAGGGACTTCCTGTTTTGGAATGTTCAAGAATGTTCTAAAATGTTCTTTTTTCTTCCATTGGTTTGTCAGTTTGTCTAAATATTTTGCTTGTATTATACAGTCAGAATCGTGGCATTGCAACTTTTAATCACAGTGATAATCAACAAATATTTTATGTGTGCAAGTTCGCCCATTTTCACCAATACTTCTATCTGCACGTTAGTCCAAATATTCATGGACGCATTTAGTTCGCGGAATACGTGGAGTGGGGTCCAAACCCCTGAAATTCAGAATTCTATGTAAAAATAATAATAATAAACTTTTTAAAGACATACCGTACTTTTCTTAAACAATTCGTACTAAAAAGTAAAAAGACAATTTCGTTTATGCATGATTAAAAAGAAAAGCATGGGGCGCGCTAATTGAAGAATTTATAAAGTGATTGCAGATGAGAGCGCACCGCATGCTTTTCTTTTTAGTCATGCATAAACATTTTTTTTTTACTTTTAGTACGAATTGTTTAAGAAAAGTATGTCTTTAAAAAGGTTTTTTTAAATTTATTTTTTACCCAAATCCTAAAGTATTCCGGAACCTGTCAAACGCCACAGCGTTGCAGGCTAGTATTACGGGTAATATTAAAAAATATTAAAATGTGCTTTTAAAATATATAAGTATATAGAAATATATGAAAGTAACAATACAGTATAAATTAACGTTGCAAGATTTGAGGACACCACGAACCATTGTGAACTAAAGAAAATAATGTAATTAGCACAATTTTAGGCGTACTCGAACTCACCTTGGTGCCCCCCTCCAAAAAAAAAAAATTCTGGGTACATGCCTGAAAATAGTCCACGTGAGATTTTTCACTTCACTTGCAGCTGTGTAGCACAGTACCAGCTACACCAATAGCTATTGCGTATCCAGTGTTGCGAAAGATCCTTTTCAATCTTGGTTGAAGAAATCACAAACATTTTGTGCATGGGTTTTCTCGGGGTTCTCCCGTTTCCTCCCACTTTCTTCATTCCACGAATTCATCTCATCATGATCCATACGCCCTGAGTCAAAGTTGCCGAAAGGCCTTAAAATTAAATTAAAATTGAAGAAATCACAAGTTTATTCTGTTAGTTGCGACGTCCGTTTAGTTTGATATCTGTTTAAATCAGATTTTTCTGGATCTATGGTGTCTAACATATCACGCACGTTTTCCGTAGTTAGTCCATAAAATAAATGTAATAATAATAATAATATGATCAGTAGTACTGGTAGTAGTAGTAAAGATGATGGTAATGGCTGTTATGCGTATACTCTAAATATAGTATAGTATAGTTATGCATATACTATAATTTACGTGAAAATCAATACATCTATCATTCTGTAACATTATTATGAAACTTCATTGTATTCATGACAAGATGTAACATAGTGCACAGAAAGTATATTTGTTAGATTCAAATGTATTATATGTGACGCATGAGGAAAACCTATTTTAGAGAATGATAATATTAATTATTTCGAAATTACTCAATAATTGTTTTAAGCAAAACAAGTAAATACACGCCCTTCTCGTTTCCAACTCGTAATAAAATGCCAGTATGAACAGATGGAGTGCTGCCATCTGTCGGAATAGCCATGAACAATATGCAGGAGACTGATATAGCAATACAAATGAACATTGATGAAACAACAAGCATAATAAAATATTATTTTAATAAGTCTCAGCAGGACAACAAGCGAGAAAATGAAAACGAAATTATCATACACACGGATTACACGAACTCTGGACCTCACTTTCCATCCTGGGGCAAGAGAGGCAACAAAAACTTCCGGTCGGGTCAATTCAGTATCTATTAAGAACGTTAAACGATGATACCTAATAAAAAATATACCAGAAAAGGCTTCTGATTGAACGAATAGTTATCCAGCTCCGCATCTGCGGTGTGGTTGAGAGACGCAATAGGGAGTCATTTCGATGTAACTTTGATATTTTAAGCTCTAGACACCCAATGACTTAATATTGAATGATATCTTTGATATGTCATAACTTCCCACCTAATTAAGATAGGAGGATAATCTTGGTCTTAAAATTGTTCGTGAAGAAACTAGCGAATCGGTGATATGCATATTATCTTTGTGGGTCGGGTGTCTCGTGGGGGAGGGAGGAGAGGGTAAAATTTGCGTTTTCCGCCCCTTACATGGGATAAGCACTCTACAAGCGTGATAGTCGCCTCAAATTGCAAAGAAAGAATATTGATGGTATAATTTTTGACAGCATACGTAGGGCAGGAACAAGTACGTAGCTGGAGGATGGTTTCGGGGGGTCCAGGGCCTTCCGGGGGTGCGAGGTCACGTTCTCTGAGCAGGAAACCGTATTAAAACCAATCTGTTCATTTCAAAGTTGCAGGAGAAATTTTACGATGGGGTACAAACTTATGGCGTTGATGGTATAAGGGACAGCTAATTGTTTGAGATGTGAGGTTTTCTCTCAAAAGTAATTGAATAATAAGTACTTCTCAAGAGTTACAAACAATATAAATAAATAATAATAATAAATATGCTGTTCTTATTTTTACTCTCAAATACCTAATTGAGGATGTTCTGTACGCCTTGTCGAGTATCCAATTTTTTCTTATCTTGCATTGTACCGATACTTGTTGTTGTTGGATATGTTTGACATGAATGTGTAAGGTATACGTTAGAGTGAGGTGTCGCCGTACGACAGTCGCTAGTGTTGCTACCGTACAATATTTTACAAACAATGAATTTTTCACAATTTTTTTGGCTTTCTTCTTCTTCTTCTTCTATAGGTTGGTCACGATGCACACCCCGTTGCAATCTACGTTTCATAACTCTTTCAACCAGGTATCATTCATGAAGCTATGATAATTTTGACCGTAACCAGAACTCGTGAACGTAAGGGTATAGGATTTTCATAAATTTCCTAACCGGCACGCGTCTTAAGGTTAAGGCGGGGGGAGTGGGTGGGCTCAAGACTTTACCCCGGGTGCAATATTTTGTAGACCTCATTCTGTGTGGTTCAAACGAAGTGGCATCCATTGAACGCAGTGGCTCTAACTTCAATAGATCCTGTCTTTAGAACCATACAATCTCCTTACTTGAAGCAAGCGTCTCAGTAAGGAACTTTTTGAATCCAAAGCTTAGAAACTAGAAACGGAGCTTAATATGAGGTTTTGAAACTGAATACTTTAATGCGATAAGTAGAACATACTATAAGGGAAAGATGGGCAAAGTGACATGGTTGGTCAAAGTGAACTTTCGTTGTTTCCGAGCGCATGTGCAACAAGAAAATTTACAGTTGGAATCCCTGTAGAGAGGTTAGTAATGGCAACTCTATGACATAATGGAAAAGTACACTTGGTGTTTGGCAAGAGACTAAAGTAGGGAAAACCTTGTACACTCATGCTCAATTTTTTTTTCGCATGTCTTTATTTGACAGTTTTTGACAAATGGCGTCAAATAATATTTTTCTCCGTGGATACTGTCGTTCGCTTGATTTTTATACTTGTAAAGTACGTAAAAACTAATATTTCCTGAAATGTTGTCACAAAATATTAATAAATAACGAAACTAGAAAAAAAAATATTGAGAAATTGTCGAAACATTTTTAAGTCAAAAGTCAGAAATTTGGCAACATAGGGAAATTCACAGGGAAATTTAGAGGAAAAGAAGGAAAATTGTTTTCGCTCACCGAAACAGTCCAAATCTTTTGTACTATCTGAAACTGAAAATAGGGAAATGTTCACTCAAATGAAACATTACGCAAACAAAGGTTGATACAAACGCGCTGTATAATCAATCATGTGACAGAAACTATTATATTCCCCGAAATGGAGCGAAAAAAGACATAAAATCTTTTCTAACTTACGAAGTGAAGACTGTCAATCAACGGTGCACCAATTAATGCTTATCAAGATGTTATACCAAAACGACCTCGTGGCGTAGTGGTTAGGCTTTGACTTGTGGTATGAAGGATCCTCAATTCGAATCCCAACCCATCCGAAAAATACTGTTCTTTAGATTTTCTAATATAAAACGGGGTTATTTGTTTTTGTAGTTTGCAAATATCTTTTCCTTTTTTGTATTTTCTCATTGCTGATAGAATGGTCTTTTTTACATAACGAGTACACACTCAGAAAAGTGTAAGTGTTGTGTATTAAATTTGAAAACAGTAAATATGTGCTCAAAACTGTATTCTCATGGAAGGTTTAGCAACAGGTCCTATGAATGCGTGTGCTCGAAAGCAGTAACACTTCTAATATGCAAACCCAACCCATATTTTAAATTAGTCATGCACATTACGCTTCGAGTTCCCAATACGTATCAGAACGTTATAGGCCTATGTATATATGTTACTTTCATCTTATTCATAATATCGTTGTCCAACCCTTGATTCAGTTTACGAAACATAAGAGTGTAAAATGCCTACAGGTTTCTAGATTATTCTATTATTATTATTTTAGTAGTCGTGAGTTTTCACAGATAGTCATATAGAAGATGAAATTAAAAAGTAAGCTATTGTTCTTATAACTAGTTGATTCCCCAAACTTCTGACAACTTCCAGTTGGCAGAATGCAAAACGTCTAATTTAGAAATAAACTATATTTTACGTAAGGATAAGTATATTTCCGTTGTAGATATAACTAGTGTAATTCCTATATTCCACTTCAGCAAATGTTTTTCGTTATCATACTTCTGGGGGGCTGAAGTGGAAGAGTATTTTTTACGAGTTTTTTTTAAACCAGAATGAGTACTTCATGCGTTGTAGTAAAATACGAATAAAAATGAAGGAAAAATTAACTGTAAAACATTAGAAGAAGAATATTATATTTTTGGGATATAAGCGATCAATATGGCGACAGCAAATACTTGACCAGTATTAGACTTGTTGTTGCAATAAGAAAGACCGTTTACATTTCTGCGCTTGTGCACAAATCACGGCGAAACTGAAAACTGAGACCTTCCAATAAGGTAAAAGAAACTACTCGGTGTTTCTCACCGGTTGTCTGCCGATAACTGCAAATACTGACATTTATCGTAAACATTACAGGATATATCAAGTAACTTCTCGAAATGTCTAAATAGTGAGAGCACTAATTTGAGTTGCTATTGTTTTAAATGTAATTATATTAATGACAAGTATAACTGCAACCTAATAAGATGGTTGGTAAGGTAATTTCCATATATACGAGTATATATAGTTGTTCATATCGGTTACTGCGAGAAATAAAGGAAAATTCCCGCAATCAAAGAAAAAGTCTTTTTCTGGCTGTTCCACACACACACACACACACACACACACACACACACACACACACACACCTACACACACACACACACACACACACACAAATGGGAGCAGATGCACAACACGAAAGCGTAATTATAATTAATTTAACAGCACTTGTAAAATGTCTAAATTTAATCCATTATCACTTCTCTGAGAATATGTGGAATCCAATAGTCTAGTCGTCCTTAGGATGCACTACTCTCCAACCAAAGCTCTTTGTTACTTGTCATTCAATAGACATAGCTAACATCACTTCAGTAGCTCTTTTGAACACCTGACAAAATCCATGTCGAGGCGAACCGCACAGTCATCAAGGCAAAAGGAGGACCTGGGCTGGGTTGCAAGAAAAATACTTAAGTGTAAAATATGTCTTAAGTAGACCAACGAACTCTATATAATACTGGAGTGACTACTTAAATCAAAAAATGGGCCGCACAGCGATAAGAAGCGTATAAAACTGAGTTAGAACTGAAAATTTGGTCCTCATTGGATTAGACTGAAAGTGGACCAACAAGTTTAAACGTTTGCTCTGGCGTCTATCTTTAACACTAAGTAGTCACTCCAGTATTATGTAGAGCTCGATGGTCTGACTTAAGTCAGATTTTACACTTAAGTATTTTCTTGCAACCCAGTCCTGAATCTCACTGGGTGGATGTGTCAATTCATTTGGCACTTCAATGTATAGTTTTTATTTGGTAAGAAATTTCAATATTCACTTTTACGACGTGCCATATTTCTTTTAACAGAAACTATTTCAGATTTGTGATATGCACTTTAGTTTGTAAAGAAATTTAATTTTAAACGAAAGATTTCGACAACATTGTAGAGTTTTGCTGCTGAGTAACGCATTGGAGTAAAATATGAGGTAAAATATTAGGAATAAATCAAGAGTAGGAGGATACAATGAAGTTCAGATAATGTTTGCTACTTTAGCGTTTTCAATAACTTGTATTCAATCAATCTGAACTTCAGAAATATATCAACGCCTAGCAAACGTGATTTAATCGTAGTCGGTAATGCCTGTGAATATTTTTTTATTAAGTAAATACGTTTAAGGCTGCCGCCGTCGTGGCTTTCGAAATGGTACTATTCTAAATTTTTAAAATCAACTCTTTTTTCTATTCCTGAATCGAATTCAGCGCCAAATGGAAATATGAAATAAGAAAACTCTACAAAAAATAGGCGTTTTGGTGCTGCAGCTATCTTGGATTTAAGAATGCAAGCCATCATCTTATATTTCACATGTAAAATATTTCCGAATTTAGAATCATATTCATAACGTTTCAGAGTACAGAGATCTTAACTTGAAGGAAAATGGGATGCTATTTCATCATACGTCTCTTTTAGTTTGCCTGATATCGAGTTTTTAAGTTATCCCCTCAAAATGAAACTGAATTTCAATCGGAAAATACAAATGAAGGGCACAATGAATGTCCATTTTCGGGCCTTTTCGGTTTCTGTGCTTTCTCTGTTGGTGAAACGTCCTACTATTCAACGGAATATTCCTTTCATGTTGAAACGTAGAACTGTCCATGGAAAAAGCGGAAAAAGCATTGGCGAACAATTGTGTCTTACGAGGTTTTCAACATTAGAACAGGTTTTTCTCGGAAAAACATTTTTGTGACATTCCTTGTGTTTTCCCTTACCTTTCAAACATGAAATTTATGAAAATTGGACTTCTGAACATGAAATTTATGAAAATTGGACTTCTATTGAACTTGTGAAATTATCTCAGAAATATCCAAACCCTAAATCTCAGTATACGTTGAGTGGAAATCCGCGTCCACTGAGAATACTATGTTATTCCTTGGCTAATTCTAAAACAAGATTACCTCTGCAAAATGTCTCAAACATCCCGATGCCAAAAATTCAGATCGTACCCAACCAAACTTTGTATATCGATAAAGTACGGTATCTAACAAAAACCCTACAATATATTTTTTAGAACCTGCCGTTCAGTAGGAAAGGAGAATATGATAATTAATTAGCAAAATCTGACGTACGGAAAGTAGTAGAAGCATTACTGTAAATATTCGTTCAAGTAGCTCTGATGGAGCAAGAGGTAGAGCGTTAGACACGAAGATTAAGATAGTAAAAACGGCGGAAGTCGTCACCAGTTGAGCACAGGGATTGGGGATACAGGGATTGGGAATAAGATAAAATGAATTTTATGTGTAAAGGTGATTCTACCAAACAGAAAATTTAAAGGTGAAATAGAATGTAAACAGCACTTTCGCGTATGCCCACCGCTAACCGGTGGCTGCGGTCCCCGCGCATGACGCCGACCAGCTTCCCTCGGACTCACCGTGCCCACATTCCACACCTCGCTTCGCTCGTGTGCATCCAACCCAGGCTTATTTATGTACATCCTACCTTACAGTAGTCTCCCAAGCAATTATTAATAATAAATATGAAGATATAAAAATATATTTTGAAAGATAAAATCTTGCCCCCGCCGGGATTTAACACGGGTTCTTTATTTGCACCACTCTAGGAGCTTTCAATCGGTGGTTTCGCCGTTGTATTTACAGTGCACGTGCTATATACGACATAGCCAGGTGACGTGTCTTATGATGTCGACTTCCGCCGTTTTTACTATTTTAATCCTCATCTGAGCGTTAGCTTACAGTGCGAGAGGTCCAGCGTTCGCGTACTTTTGAGACGTGATTTTCTTTAATACTTTTTCTGTAGCACCTATGCAAAAGTTATATTCTACAATATGCTTTCGACAGGTAAAATAAATGGTATTTCTTTATAGCTTTTTATTTTTTCATTTTTATTTTTATTTTTGCAATATACAATTAAAATCTGCTAATTTACCTGGAACAATTGTGTGTTCACATAAAGAACAGAAACAGTATGAAAATAAGAATAAATAAACGATTTCATTACACATGGGAATTATTATTATTATAGATTCGGTAATTGTAATGTAACAGTATATTTATTCTTATTTTCATACTGTTTCTGTTCTTTATGTGAACACATTTGTTCTAGGTAAATTAGCAGATTTTAAATAAATGGTGCAAAAAGAAAAATACAAATGAAAAAACAAATGCTATAAAATAATGACATTCACTTTAGATGTCTAAAGTATATTGAATATATAACATTTGCACAGATTCTGCAGAAAAGTAATAAGAAAAAAGAAAAAAATACGTCGCGACAAGATCTTAGACCTCGAACCTTTCCTACCGTTTGTTGCACAAGAACTGCTGGAAGGAAGGTTCATAGTAATGCTTCTACTACTGTTGGCACGTCAGATCTCTCTCATTATCATTTACATCCTTCCAACTGAAGGGAAGGTTCTAGAAAAAATGTAGGGTTTTTGTAAGATACTCTATTGATATATAAAGTTTGGTTACAATCTGAATTTTTAACATCTCTATCTTTCGGTGTCAGTTAATTAAAGGGAAAATTTTGTTGGTTGGAAACAATGTAAAGCGTATAACACCTAATAGTCTAACTGCTAGACTTCTCCGTCTATGTGACAGGGAGACAGGGAGGCTACCAATTTTCAGACCTTAGTTCAGTATCGCATGGTAAGACAGCAGTTTTTTTCAGTCTACAAATTGCTTAATATGTAATTATAAATCAACTAAGACCCACGTCTGAGGTTTTGTAGGACAGTAGCCTATAGCCTCAACTACTGTCACACTGCCGGGAGCTTCAATCTCTGTTCTATTAATATTAACCTATATATTTTACAGGGCAGTCACATTAACTATACTTCCTCGAAAACTATGTATCGTAGGAAAGTTTTGGAAGGAAAGTTTATGCCTCAGAATTTATCAGAGAATAACATGACAAGTCTCCATGGGAGCGATTTTTAAATTCATTTTATATAACATGTTTGTATACTCCACCATAATATATACTTGGCTGTGAAACATACAATACTAAGTGATAAATGTTAAACAAGTGAGGCGAGGCCTAGTCAGTGGACTGTGCACATGTGGTATCACCAGACTTCGAGCGTCTACTTTGAATGATCTATGTCGTTGTAAATGTTTCGATTAAACTTTTCGAACTACACCTCAACCACCCTCGTAGCTCTAATAGTTGCTGAGTTATAAGCTGTCGACGAACCGATCGACATGATCTATGCGGCTTTGAATTCATCATGCTGAGACTTTTCGAATCACACCTTAACCACCTTCTTAGCACTAGTAGTTCCCGAGTTAAAAGTTGTCAAGAGATTGGCTGACGGATGCCTTAAATTCACTGATATCAAGCCGCTACTGAAGCCTGAAAAGAATAAACATGAATAAAGATGATATTCATAAAAAGAGATGAAAAGACAAGGATTAGCCACCTTGGATCTTCGCATATCAGCCAAGTTGTCTACAGTATTGGTTAACTCATGTAATCGGGAGAGTTAGCCTGTGTGTATAAAACAATTGAGTCCCTCCATTTTTCTACTTTCATGAGATTAGAACCGAATACCTATATATATATATATATTATAATTGAGGCCGAGAAAAAGGGATAGGACCGGGAAACCCGGACTGTCGCCCCAAGAGGCTTCTGCCACTTACTGGGAGGAGACTCCTTAATTCCTCTTGCTAAGGCTTAAGGGAACCGACCGGGGTAGACGCCTAAGGTCTAATTCATACATTCACGTCATGGGGCCTGATAGTACCCAAGCAACTGCTTGGCGAACGAACATGGATGGGCTGCTCACCAACCCACATTAGCAGGCAGCGTGGTGAGTCAAATGTCAGCACCCCTCCTTTCTTTACACATGATGGTACAAGTAAGGAAACAGCCTTGGAGGACAACATTGCACGGAGGACGCAATGCAGCTGGCAACGGCAGCGGTCAGTCCTGCAGGAAGTCAGAGGGTCAAAATGCCCGTGTTTGGACTGTAGACTGCCAGGACACCGACACGGCAACTCGAACGGACTTATACGTGGCGACTCTCAACTGTCAGTCACTTGCAGGAGATGACAAATTAGAAGAATTGCAGAATGAACTCAAGAGGTTTAAGTGGGACATGATAGAATTAATAGAAGAGTGGAGGAAGAATGAATACCAGCAGAGCACATCTTCTACTTCAAAGGAACAGAAAATGGAAAACCGACAGGCGTTGGCTTTATAATTAATAAGGACCTGAAGACACGGATCACAAAAATTGAAGGAATTTCAGATAGAATCGCACGGGTAGTAGTAAAGATAAACAAGTGATACAGTATGGGAATTATACAAGTGTATGCTCCAACAATCTCACACCAGGAGGAGGAAGTCGAAGAGCTGTACGAGAAGATACAGAGATTTTGGATAGTAGCAAATCGCATTACAAAATTGTAATGGGAAATTTCAATGCGAAAGTAGGAGCCAAGCAGAGCAGTGACACAAAAGAGGGAAACTTTGAATTTGGCAAAAGAAACAAGAGAGGGGAGAAGTTGGTGGAATTCTCAAAAGCCAACAGACTGTTCATTTCCAATACATTTTTCAAGAAGGCGCCCCAGAGGAAGTGGACATGGAAAGGCCCAAATGGGACCAGAAACGAAATAGACTACGTTCTATCGAATAACAGGGAAATTCTGCAAGACGTGTCTGTTCTGAACAGTTTCAAAGTCTCGAGTGATCATAGGATGGTGAGATGTAAGCTGAAACTAGATACTAGACTTGAGAGAAATAAGCTTATCAGAGGAAAAACGCCACTTTTAGATCTGGAAAATCTAGGAAAACACAGACAGACATTCGAGATAGAACTAAGCAGCAGATTCAACACCTTGGCTGAGTTAGAGGATGAAGAAGACATCGATAGCAGAAATAAAATACTGACCGAGATGATAAGAGAGACAGCCAAGGAAATAGCAGGGACCAGAAAGAAGAAAGAGAGCAAGATCTCAGAATAAACTAAACTCTTGATGAAGAAAAGAAGGGAAATGAAAGAAGAGGAAAATTACATGAAAAGAATTGAATACATAGAACTAAATAAAACTGTAAGGAAGAAAATAAGAGAGGATGTACGAAGATATAACGAAAATCTTGTTAGAAATACAATCGAGGAAAATAAGAGCCTGAAGAAAGCCAAACAGCAGTTCATGATAGGGAAAAAGCAAATAATTGCAGTTAAGAGACCAGACGGGACCGTAACACGAAATAAGGAAAAAATTATAAAAATATTTGAAAATTTCTACAGAGAATTGCACTACTCCGAGGAAGAACTAGGAAATGAAGACTCAGAAGAAAATGATGTAGAAGTCCCAGACGTAATGAAAGAAGAAGTGAATAAAGTACTTCGAGGGATGAAGAACGGAAAATTGCCAGGAGAAGATGGATTCACAGCAGAGATGTTTAAATGGGGAGATGAAAAAATGAAAGAGGAACTTGCTAAATTATTCTGGATGTGCCCGAGGAAGAGAGAAATACCCAGAAGTTGGAACAATGCCGTTATCATTTTGTTGTAAAAGAAAGGGGACAAAGAACGCGTCGAAAACTACAGACCAATTAGTTTACTGTCAGTTCTATACAAAATGTTCACGAAAGTTATTTTGAATCGTATTGAACGGGACTTTGATTTTAACCAGGGAAGGGAACAAGCCGGATTTCGTCGTGGATTTAGCACAATGGACCACATAAAACACTGAATGAAGTTATGGAAAGGACTAATGTATATGAACTTCCACTATGTTTGGGATTCATAGATTTCGAAAAAGCTTTCGATTCGGTCTCCTTGGCAGCAGTACTTAAATCACTTGAACATCAAGGTATCGAAAATGCGTACATCAAGCTATGCGAAACATTTATTCGATGAAAAAAAACTTTATTTTTATATGGGCCAGTTTAGTAACTTTGGACTTCGACCCGTCACGATTTGCCTTTAGCTGTTAAGTGCTAAAATCCACACCCATGCCCCTTCCGGGACTCGAACGCGGGACCGTTGAGTTGATAGCCTACCGCCGCAGACCGCTCGACCACCCGGCCGGCAACATTTATTCGACTGCCACATTTGTCATTAGAGTATATCATCCGGTATTTTTAAAAAATCCGAGAAATCTTCAAACATTTAAATTGTGACTTTACAGGGAAATTCACGAATTTTCAAGTTTCCTTTTCCTAATAATATATTCGATCTTTTAAGAAATATTTATCAAAGAAAAGAGAATGCTGACTTACCAGAAAGAAGATGGTACTATTGGAATCTCGAGTTAATGTATTACTGTATATTTGATTAAATTGAAAAGATAGTCGCAATTTCTCCTTAAGTGTAGCTTTCAGAAAATATAACCTATAATACTCCACTGTACGTACGTATAGACAGTTTTACAAGTTACATAGAGTGGGGATATTATAACAGACAAAATTGGCACTTACAAATCTGATTATTTACAAATAAATGAGCAAGAAAATGACCGATGGCTGTATTATGTTCTACAATTTGCATAATTAGCCAACAATAAAGTAATATTCGATATAGATTTCAATTTAACATTTCATATGTTGTGCTTGGAACGTATATTAATTGATTCGGTAATGCAAAATCGTGCAAATTGTAAACTCGAAAAAAATGTAACATTTTGTATCAGAGTGTACATTTTTATATCTTTTCCACACCTAGTACACTGAGTTAACTTGTAAGCACTTCTTGTGTACTTTTTTTTTAATTCCGATCATATTTTTCCAAATGATTTAATTAGAGTGGAACAGTTAGCGGATTTGGTAGCCTCAAAAAGAAGAAAAAAACTTGGCAGGAGCGAGTATAAAACCCGATAGTCTTCGTAACAGTCGATGACTTCGAAGAAAGTAGTAAATGCCTAACTTTTCTCGTAGAATATTGAATACATTCGACTGAGTCGGAGTTTATCATTATTATGAATAAGACCCGTCGCCATCAGCTGGTTTCATTCTCATCATTTCAATACTTGTGGCCTCGGATTCAAATCCCATGAAGGAGTCCCCGAAGTTTCGGTGCAGGAAGTTTCGGTGCAGGAAGTTTCGGTGGAAAGTTCAAAATACTTTTTGATTATAGAAAGGCTGTTAAACTATGAACTTGACCTTATTATTGGTCAGTTAGTACTCGTATTGATGTACTAATAAATTTATTCGAAATTAAACTAGCAATTTTATTTAACAAATCTTTAGCAAAGTGCTTAGAAAGTAAACAGTCTATATGAACTGCAGGATTCTTTAAAAAAAACACACACACAGAATTTGTATAAATAAAATTCACGTAGAAGTCAATAGTCTTAAGGGGTCATTCAAGTGTAACGTAAGTATTCAAGGGGAAGGAGTACAAGCATGACTTATTTTATCTGACAATTAGGGAAGGAGATCTGAGTGTTTTCAGACGATATAATGATAAAAAATGACAAGTTATACGTAAGCATTAGGGAAATGGTCAGGTATCTGCGTATTTTGCTTACAAGGGGAGGGGGTTTAAAGTGACCGAAAATGTGCTTACGCAAGAGCATTCCCTGAAGTCCCATAACATTGTCAACTTTGATTCTGGTTCAATGTTTTACTTGATTTTTCATGACTGAATAAACACTTTTAATGAGATTACTCCTTGGGTAAAGTTTAGTTTAGGTTTCCCCCAAAATGTATAATATACAGCAGGCATGTACAATGTTTCCTACGTCTGTGGAAGTGTTGAAACGCAATATATAACAAAGTTTCGAGTGATGGAAATGTCAAATAGGCCTAAGAGTGAAAGAGCTAAAAACACCTCAGACTGTTTGACACCTTCGGTGTTCACGCAGGGCACATGGTGTGAGTGTTAAAGGCGATATGCTTCGCATATAATGAAAAACATGATCTAACCTGACTTTTCTAGCCCGTCTTTGCTTTTCTACATTGAGTCTTTGATTTTTGTAGCAAAATAAGTCATCCATAACATGAAGTGACGCTATTAGAATTCCCGAACATGCCGCCATGTTTTCGTATAGTGAACAACTTGAGTATGCATTTAACGAAATAATAATGACACATGCCTTTTCGTAACACTTTTTGGATTGGTCGCTGTCCCTGTAATTTTCTAGGAGCGTCTGTGTCAATTATTTGTACGAGAATCAGTGGTAGAAAGGGGCTCAATAGCTGGCGGAAGCTGCGGAATCGAAACTAAAATTTAACCTGCTACTTCACCGAAACCACTATAAACTAAGTGAAATGTAAAGTTAATAGATGATAATGTTTTATATACCTGGTGATTGTGCAAGTTATATTATCTAGGTCTTGCGTTCATGACTTATAATGAATAACACAAGCTGGCAACGCTATTACTAAATTTTCCTAAGAAATTATGATTTTGTTCGAATAAGTAACACATGTTTGTTTTATATGTTTTGTGTTGGTGGGTCTAGGTTTTAGTTTCTGAAAGTGAATTTTTAATTGGAAGGGTTTTCCCATAATCTTCACATTTTGACAGATATTCATGTTAATAAAAAATATTACAGTTTTAATCAGAGGTGGTGAAATATATGGAAAATTTATTAAATACAAAGACGTTTGGTAATCATTTTAGTTTTGCTCTTTAAATACTAATACGAGCTTCTATAACGTTTACTTGCTGATCTTTGTTTCAATTGCAACGTTTGTCGGTAAAGGAATGGAGTATCTAGTAGCATAAGCAAGTGTCCAAATTTCCTGTCTCAAAAATTGCAGGTAATGCATTTTCTAGATAAGAGAAAGAGACAAAATTTCCGGTGTCAACATTTCATAAATGCAAAAGACTTTAATGTCACCTTTTTATTTATTTTTTAATTAAGGGCTGGTCAGTAATTATTAATCTATTTGGAAATCTACCGCTCAAGTTTTAACAACTATATTAGTATAGCAAGTAAATATGTATACTTTTAGCTATTTGGAATAATCCTTTTTGGTTTGAAAAGTAATAATTCTGCCTAAAACTCTCAATTTTGGGGAGGGGGTCAGGTCCTCCCCGAACCCACCCCTAAATACGTCCCTGATTCATAGCAAGTAAATATTTCGTTTATTTTAACTTCGCTCTTTTACTAATTTATCGATGCTATAGGAAACAACATTCATCACTAAGTTTTTGCACCGAAACTTCCTCGCACCGAAACTTTCGTGCACCGAAACATCCTAGACCTCCGATGAAGTGGTGGTGGGATATCCATGGAATCAAGTGGTTCGGAGACCACTTTACCAAAAATTGTAGATTTTGTTCTTAGAAGCTCACCACCTAATTTAGGAAGTTAGTAACCGGTTAACATATTGCGAACAAATTGTTTAAAAAGTAATCGCGATGAACTCAGTGCTCCAGATAACATGTGTAAAATCAGTGTATTATTTTTTTACAGTGCATAAAATTAGTCGTTATTAAGAATTCAATGTTAAAAAAGGAACGTCACAAGACACAAGACACCTGGCATCACGCACCAGTTGAGGAATGATTGAATTTCCGCACAGGAAACGTAAACTGGTTCCTGAACAAGCGTGACTTTATTGACAGAGAGATAAAAAACCAGAAAAACGAGTTACTTCCTTCTCTTCCTATAAATCGGCTGTCCTCCAATCTGAATCATATTTTTACAAGAGGACTCGTGCTATGCGTCATGCACATCATCACTGCTGTTCACGTTGGCTGCTCACTAACGTTGCTTCAATGAATGAATTCGTGAACTCTCACTCTCTATGATATCCGTGGAGGTGAGCGAGCATCTATACTAACAAGTGTCAATTCGATTCATTTCTGATCCGTCTGATCATTTTGAGGTCGTTTAAAATAACTTTCCGGTCACTTGCCTACACATTACAGCCATGCAAATTGTAATGGAACTTTTTTTTAAAATATCAACAATACTTGCGGTTTAAATTTGCGCTAAAGAGTAAAAAAATATAACAATTTAGTTATCCTGGGACCAGACCTAAACCAAGCTATAGTAAGCAAAGAGTCCACGATATGATTTGTAATTTTAAATGTGGTATCCTAAATTTGATTTGCTAACATGTCACAGCCAAATATAAAGTTTATTTCTCTTCAGAGACACATTGCTTTCTGTAGTTCACGGATTTTGCGAGATTCCCTCCCCCCACCAGTGGTGGGATCTCACTCCTTCGAATCATTGAGAAAACACATCCAACTTAGAAATGTTTACTGTTACAAATCGATAGAAACCCTGCAAAACTCTACTTACACCCCACTAACTTTGGCTTAGTCCCCCAAACTGAAAATTCTGGCAGGCTTTCTGCTGTAGCTGGGCTCAGAGTTGCCTAACTGGTAGGTAACAAAAGTATTTTCTTACTTTTTTCTTGCACTTTTAAAAAGCATGTATTGTATAGATGAACAGTTTATTTTACTATATTTTTTCTTCCTCTTTAGTTTTAAATATTGCGCGTATCCTTGTGCTAGACAATACGGTACAAAGAGCAAAGTCTGGTTTCTTGCATAACTGCCAGTCTTTTGTAGTGACAGAAAATTTCAAAATTGAGCTGCGGCCATCTTGGATTTCGAAACTCAAAATTTTAAAGTTCAGATTCAAATACATCATTTTTTAGTCTCCAGATACGTAATTTCACTAAAATCGGGTTGGTATATTAAAGTTGAGAATGCGTTATTCAGCGACGTACTCAAATCCAGGATCATAAATATCTATCTATCTGATGTTGACTACAATAAAAATCATGAAGAAATGTAATGTGATGTAATTACATGATATATCTTGATAAAAACAAAATATTATTTTCAATCTGGAAATCTTCTGTGTAATAAGAAAGGAAATAAGGCTACCTTATGTCTGCTGTGCTATGTAGTAACTGTTAAACTCATTGGTGTATTTCAGTTTTAAATTGATCATTTACATTATTATTATTATTATTATTATTATTATTATTATTATTATTATTAT
>JAGDQP010001553.1:24823-46281 GCA_022664845.1 Lepisma saccharinum
ATTATTATTATTATTATTATTATTATTATTATTATTATTATTATTATTATTATTATTATTATTATTTGTATTATCTTAGAGTTTATTATGAATTACTGATACAGTATGGGCTACGTTTTTTCCTTATTGTCCAACTTAATCATAAATCCATCGAGCAACATATACGTAAAAATATTTATTTATTCAAATCGGCGAAATAGAATTTGCAGTCAGAACACTACAAATTTTCTAACAGTGAGTGATACCGGACAATAAAGTATCCAACATTTTTGAGCAGTCAAATCTCCTACTGCCTGTTGTCTTAAATTTTGATGTTCAATACACTGTGATGGATGGCTATTAAACAGTTTGAAACAATAAAGATAAATATGGAATAAGACTGTCAGAGCTTGAAGAGTTTCAACTTATAAGGGCGAGTAAGAGTACTTCTGTATAAGGATACTTTAGACGTCGAAGATAATTCTAAGACAGTTTTAGCAGGGTTAGTTAGTAGATAACTAATGAACAAGATTTACTTAGAAGAACATTTACTTCAAGGATGTTCTAATAGAGCTCTAATTGTGTATTAAGTTTCTATCTTGCATCAGTCATCAATCATGGCCAACTGGTGACCGAGAGTATAGTAGATTGAGGGAAGATGACACATTTTGGTTTAGAAGCCATTGTGAAGTAATTAAAAGAAACAGAGTAGTAAAACTTTGCACAGCTATATATTGAGCTTTCGTGCTTTTGCCGACAGAAGTACATGAAGCTACATATATACACAACGGATATATGGGCTTTTAAACTGACATATCAAAATGTGCATCTTACCCCACACATCAGTGGAAGGTACCCACTCATTTGGGGAAAGATACCTAATACATTATAATTAAGATATATGACAATAATAATGAAATTAAAATGTAAAACTTCAGTTCTACTTTATCTATAATACGACCGAAATACATGAACAAATATGGAAATATTTCCACAACTTCAGAAGATATTTGTTACAATGTCATCTTTGACATCTGTTTGAAATGCCCTGCTCCAAATTTCTCTGCCTCGTGTGATAATGAAACATACGCCAATTTAATACAGTAATGACTTAACGTTTTGTGTGAAATAAGAAAATAGTTCTTTAACATAATGACATACATTTTATTGAACATGTACTGACAAGGAAGGGTCACGATATGTTGTCGCTGAAATCCGAATCAAATAAAATGCATCTGATAGGGCATGGTAAGATATGGAGAATACCAAAATTTAAGGTGCGAAGGACAAGGGTTTAACATTGCAGGAAATATTTCAAACTTAGCGGTTTCACGTGATGATTCTAAAGTCTGGCCGATGATACTTACATATAGATATGCAATTAAACATACGATCTTAGACAAGATAACTTTATTATATGTGATGTATTTTCTTCCACATTAGCAGATAAGGTTAGGAGACAAGGTGATATATTGCGTTGTAACTATTAAGCTATAAAAGATATCAACTTCGATATACAATTGTCCTCTTGACTTCTGAATCACATCATAATTTCGTTATCACAAAGTTTTAAATGTTCTACTCTGAAAATATATCATGTTGCGATGATGCACGGTATATGCATCCATAAACTCGGGTTAAGAAGATGGAAGTATGAAGTTAAGATTCTGTTCAATCAGAACAACGCTTTCAAAGTAACAAAACAACACGATTAATTTCTACCAATCAGAATTCAGTTCTCAAATATAAAGCTTCTAGGTAACTATCAACAAATTATGGGTATAGAATCTTAATTTGTTTATAGTTACGGTTAATGAAACAAATAATTATCTCTAGTTAAATAATACAATGTTGCATAAATAAGAAACGAAATTTAACATAATCAAATTAGAAAACCCAAATATATTATCTCTGCAGAAAGAAATGTTTAAGAAGACTGTAAAGAATGCATGTCCAACTCGTTGGTCAGCAACAGATGATGCTTGTCGAGGTTTAAGAGACCATTGGGAAGAAATCCAGAATGATTTGACATTCATATACAATGATGTTACTGGAAAAGCAACTACTAGGTGTAAAGCTCAAGTACTTCTTCGACGCTTTTGGAGCAGCGTTTATGGTTTGTTTGTTTTTTTAGTACTACTGTACCTGACAGAATTCACGAAACTAGTAAAGCTATTCAAAGTGGATAAATAGGTGTTTTGATGGGGCGAGATGGGTCACATGAAAAATATTTCAATAAACAGATAAACAACTTTGAATTCTTTGAAACAATGGAAATGGATTTAACAAAAACTACTGTGTACGAAAAGGACAGTAAAAGATAACCTAAAAGGAAAATTTGGCATGACGAAGATGAAGACAGAGCTAAATTTTACTAAAGGAGACTATCTCAGAATAGGCCTAAACACTTTTTATTTCTCATTGGTACATTGATTAATGAATTCAAGAAAAGAAGAGATGCTTATAACGACTTTTAAGAAAGGTTCTACTTTCTGACAAATTTAATGGACAGCGAGGAGACCTTAAGAAAGAATGCTAGAAGTCTTAAACTCATTTACAAAGATGATTTGGATTGTGATTTCGCTGAAGAGTGCATTCACTTTTAAATGCACTCCATGGCAGGAATAGAACATCCATAAGAGAAATTACTGCAAGGAATTTCCAAATTTCTAAGATCTCATTCCTTACAGGATGTTTATCCAAATGTGGACATCGCACTTAGAATACGTTTGTACATACCTGCCACAAACTGTACCAGGCAACGCAGTTTTTCCTCCTCAGAAGAGTTAAAAACTATCTGCGGTCAAGCATATCTTATTTGAGATGATTGTGTTCTTTCGCTGTTAAGTTTTATGTAGTATTACTACTTTATTTTTGTGAAGGCCCATTTACAGCCTTCACGTTTTTAACTTGTTATGCTAAAGACTCTATACATCTTTAGCTTTTACCATTATTTTATGTTTCTGAAGACACTTTACATCTTCAGTTTTTATATGTTTTTATTATTTTAGTTAATTCACAGCTATGTTTAGACGTGACAAAGATAAGGGGCTTCCCCCGTATCGGGAAGGGCGTAAACCCTAGTGCTGTTACCGCCCATACAATTCATTTTATCTTATCTTATCTTATCAAGCATATCTGAGAATAAATTAAACTCTCTCGCTTTATTGTGTATTGAGTCGAATACAGCCCAACAACTTTCACATTAATACATAATAATTGAATTAGCTGTTAAAAAATCCTGTAGGAAAGTTACTTGAACCTGGCAGTGAACTTAATAAATTTTCTCTGTGACTTGTTGGTTTAATATCTTGACTTATTATTATTATGTTGTACTATGCTTACTTGGAATTATTAAACAAAAGAACTACATTAAGTCAA
Source organism: Lepisma saccharinum (assembly GCA_022664845.1). Lineage (NCBI taxonomy): Eukaryota > Metazoa > Arthropoda > Insecta > Zygentoma > Lepismatidae > Lepisma > Lepisma saccharinum. The sequence continues at coordinate 28,184 of JAGDQP010001553.1, forward strand.
ATAGTGTTCATACTTTTAATGTTAGATACTTAATAAACCAATTGTTAATTAATTCCTTGTACCATTAACGCTGTTAATGCCAAGTTACAGTCTACTGTAATTTCAGACAATACATATACTGTTTATTTATATTAATTTAATTTAAAATGTTATAAATTGTATAAAGATGAATTTATTCTCCTCTATCTTATTTCATTTTTGTAGTTACATGTAAGACTACTTACATTGGGGAGATTATATATAAGGCGGCTAATTTAAGATATATATGTTGTTTAAATGGGAAAAATAAATCAGCTGAGTGTTTTGTCATCTGATTCATGACCTTGAGCGTTGAGCCGCCCATAGATAATCTTTCTACTATAGTTAAATTAAATTGCTTATCTTTAAAAAATGATTATCTCGTAAAATATTAGGTTTTAAATAATACTTTTGAGGGTTTAAATAGCATAAAACCATATTTTCAACGTTTTCCGGGTGGAGTCCAGTAGGGGCGGAAAATTGACCCTAGCCTACAGGCGGCAAAACCCGAAATCCTGCTCTGGCTCCATGGCAAAAGGGAGAAAGTTTACCGATTATTTGTGAACCTTTGTTGAATTGTTGTCGATAGAATATTTTTTTCACGGACAGTGTCGCGGATCCCCGGTGTTGCACACTTTGAGAAACGCTACCTTAGAAGAATATGTATATTACGATTGATATATTTATGCTTTTTAAACTTGCATACGTAACAAGCAAAAATGAGGTCACGGAAGAAATAAAAAGTCGCTTAGTATCGGGCAACGCATGTTTCTATTCAGTCCAAAAACTTCTAACATCGCCATTAATATCAAGGAAATTAAAATTGAAAATATACAGAATGGTTATTCTGCCTGTGATACTTTATGGTTGCGAAAGTTGGAGTACGACACTAGAAGATGAACAAAAATTACGTGTGTTTGAAAATAAGGTTTAGAGACAGATGTACGGGCCGAAACGGGACGAGATGACTGGACAGTGGAGGAGACTGCATAATAAAGAACTTCACGGACTGTACGATTCACCAGATATTGTAAAAATAATGAAATCGCGACGACTAAGAAGGGCAGGCCATGTAGCTCGGATGAGGGAAAAACAAAGATTATATTTATCCTGGTTGGAAGGCCGGATGGAAGGAGACCATTGGGAAGACCTAGACATCGTTGGAAGGACAATATTAGAAGAGATCTTCGAGAAGTAGGTAGGTGTTCGTGATGAAAACTGGCTTGATGTTGCTCAGGATAGAATCCTATGGAGAACGTTTGTTACTGCGGCGATGAACTTGCGAGTTCCATAAGCCATAGAGTTAGTATTCAAAATAGTGGTACTTCGAAATCTGAAATGCTTCCCTGTTATCTCTTCGCAACTTAGCGGTTTCTAAAAACACCACAATTCTTCTATAGTTAAGAGGCCACCACGTTTTGAAGACAACTTTGTTTATCTACAAGTGTTACAGTAGTACTGTTATGAGGTGTTGCAAATAAGTTCGGGTAACTCCTTAAGGGTGCAGATTCTGATAGTGCGTGTTACTGTTCCAAATTTTCTGTCACATTGCTGATAGGAGTGTCCACGAAGTGAAAAGAACTGAAGTACCTCCTTGAACTTTGCAGAATCTGTAAGTCCGAGACAGAACCGGAAAATTGTGTGATTTTTATTTTGTCCCGGACAGTTGTCTGTAAATAAATGAAATTCAGGAGAGACATATTTCATCATATAATACATTAGAAACGAAGCTATCATGTGATCGCACACTCATGCTTTCCACCAATGAAACACAAAGCCTTGCATCGTGGCTACCAACTTTTAACAAGCGTACATAAATTAATGACTGAGGTATCTTTTCACAATACATTAAAATAACACGTCCTTCTTTCGCCCTATTCTGGTAGTTGAATCAGAACCATTTCTGATGCAAAACATGTGTCTTCCCCCAGAGAGCCTGAAAAAAGCAATAACTCAAAACCACCTAAAAAGTGGATCAGGTCCCTTTTTACAATAACATATTCAAATAAATGACTGTATCGATGGAAATGGTAAACATAGGGATACAATGATTCTAGCTACAATGTATAAGAAATGGTACAGGGAAAAGAAAAGGATTAGAAAGAAAGCGTTGCAATCTTGGGCGAAAAGAATTCTCATGAAAATTGAAGAAAGAAAGCATAACTTCTTCATAAGAAAATTAATAGTGAAAGCGATTGTTAGGAAAAATAACTTAACTGGAAATTATGCTACTAAACATAAATTTAAACGAAGATGTTAGGTGGGAAAATCTAAGCTCAATATATAAAGAGCTAATACTTAGCGGATAGTGAAAGAAGTACTATTGAGTGACAATGGTCAACAAATTAAATTCGATACAATGAATTGATAAAATAAATAAGGTCATATTAAGTAAATGAATTAGTTGACAATTTGTAAATTACTTTATTAGTATAGAGGCAATTATGGAGATAGATAGCAAGATTAGTTATAGATATGAATAAATAGTATGAAAGGAGGATATATTATATAGTCGATATATGGTATTTAATGACAAAATATTCTAAATAATATTAAATGATAATATATTCTATATTATGATAATATATTCTATAATATATTATATTATATTCTCTATATAATATAATGCATATAATTTGTGACTTAATATGGAAATGAAATAATGATATTAACGTTGAAATTAATTAAACTAATATCCATATAACGATAATGCATGAGACTCTTCATCTTAGGGATAGTAATATTGTATGATGATTCTGTTATTTAAAAAGAATAATTTGTTTTGTATAAACAAATTTCATTTTTTAGTTCCTATTGGGGTGGCGTTTATGTAATGAGTATTACATGTGGTAATACTAGCCATGGATTCAAAATGGTGGCAAGAACATAAAGCAACAATGTATATAGATAGTTCATATTCATGGACATGAGTATATAATTAAATCCGGGAGCTTTAAAAAGATGGCATAATTGTTGTTGATGAAAAAAGATATTGATAAAATTATGACAATTGTTGAAAATCAGGATATTTCCATTATTGAATTAATGATGTTTTAATAAGAATGTAATATAAAGAACCTTTATGTTATAATTTGTAGTTTCAGAGTTGTTCATATAATTTATTGATATGTTATAGTTGAAGACTATGTGCGTTTGGTACAAGCCTATAGTCCTTATGAATTTTCAGATAAAAATTCTGACTAATGCATTACTCATATTTTCTTATTCTACTTGATTTGCGCAGCATCTGCCTGGGTGCGACACTCCAGGTCAGAGCTGATAAATAAACCAAATGTCGTCCCGCTCAGAGTCGTAAAAATCCTGAGTTATCTTAGGGGCATTTTGGGTAGAGTATTTGATTTAAAGACCAACAACTGAAGAATTACTTACTATGTGTGTTAAGCTTGATATTGACATTAAATAACCCACGGAGCATTACTGCACTGAGATATTTTAGCTAGATTTATAAGGAATATATATATATATATATAGCACAGTCACTGTAGTGCTCAAAATGTGTTCCGACTTCCATTCAGTCCTAATCGATCGTCTCTTTAAAACACCAATAAACACACCCATGTTCGATCGAGTGCTTAGCAGTGACGAAAAGTGGGGCCTGTATGATACTCCCAAGCGTGCCAGACATTGGTGGTCACCGCGGGACCCTGTGCCTCACATCACAAGATCATGCTGTGTCTGAGTGCACTGTGAGCTGCTTACACCGGACCAATCCATCACTGCGAACCTGTACTCACAGCAGTTGGAACGTGGGTAACAGGCACTGCAACAGAAGGTGCCAGCAAGGGTGTAATGCTCCTTATCGATAGTTCCAGATTGCATGTGGCCAGGGATACCATACAGCGACTTGGCTGGAAGACACTGTGCTATCCACCATACTCCTCGGACCTTGAAACAACAGATTATCATCTCTTTCATTCCCTAGACAATCAATTTCGTGGGAAGTCCTTCGTCAATTTCGCAGGCACTCACGGTCTTCTTTGCTTCCAGAACCGCACCCCCTCCCCGCCATTTTTCCGCCAAGAGAAATGTTGGCAAAAGGTGTTGGTGAGGAATACGTTGAGGACTAATTAATGGTAAGTTACATTTTATGTGACTCTTTCGTATTATCAAAAACGGCACGAACTTTTTTGGTTACATTGTAGAATAAAATAAGAAAATACTGTTATTGATTTCTTGCCAGAAATGTAATTTTTACGAGCTTATTGAATACGTTTAGTTTAACATTTTTTCTCTTTTGCATGGGTGAATGGGCACCCCTGCCTCAAAGTGTCGCGATTTCCACACTGCGCTATACTACTTGAATATTAATTGGGCAGGCTATGTTCAAAGTAAAGCGTACTGTTTCTAAAATATTTTAAAATATTAAAAGAATAACAAAACTTTTTAAGAACATACTTTTCTGAAACAATTCATACTAAAAAGTGAAAAATAAATTTTGTTTATGCATGATTAAAAAGAAATGCATGGAACGCGATCTATATAGTTACTTTATAAATTCTTCAATTGGCGCGCCCCATGTTTTTCTTAGCCATGCATAAACAAAATTATTTTTTTTACTTTTTAGTACAAATTGTTTGAGAAAAGTATGTTTTAGAAAGTGTTTTAATTATTTTTTCAAGTTATTTCGGTGTTCGGATACTTTTTCTCAAGCTGATCTTGTCAACCAAATCCTAAAGTGGTCTGCAACCAGTCAAACGAAATATCGTTGCGGGATAGTAATTTTTTATAATAAGGAATTCTTACTAAAAATAAAATAAAATATGCTTTTAAAATATATATACTGGAGCGAGGAGTCGGTCTACTGCTCCCACGCTGACCAGACGTGTTGGGAGAGGAGAGCCGAAGCCCTCAACTGTGATCGCCACTGTTTTATTCACAGTAGCTCCCCAATTGCATCACGATGCTGACCTTGCTGGGTATTCCATATGTATGAAAATAACAACGAAATATTGTATAATGACCCGACTTATGTCGCTGTGCAAAATTTTATGATTGTATGAGGTCGGGAAGTGAGTTAAATTAACGATACAAGACTTGATGACAAGATTAACCATTGTGAATTAAAGAAAAGTATGTAAAAATATATGACTTTTATTTTCCTTGTACACTGTTAAAAAACACTTATTCAAAATTGAGAAAAAATCTCAAACTGGTTCCGACTAAATTTCATTCAATTATAAGTAAGTGACAGTGTTCATAAAGGAGAAAACTTTTCTCAAGTATGAAGCATTTCTTCATTGTATGGGAAAAGTTTTCTCATTTTTTTTTTAAAAAAAAGAATACCAGTTGCTCAAAATTGAATAAAATTTAGTCGGAGCCAGTTTAATATATTTTTTCTCAATTCTGAATAAGTGTTTTTAACAGTGTATCAAGATACAAATTACATGTACGTTTTGGGTCACTCTTAACAATTTCCAAAGTCTTGTTTTCCTCGTATGGACGTTCAGAGATAGTATATCTAGGTACAAATTTTACACAGTAGTTCGGAATCCACTTAAAACTGCAGAACTTATCCTTATAGAATGTTAATCCGATGGAGGCCAATGTCAGATTATCATCGGTTCGCCTTATTCAGGCCAGATAAGTGCCTGCAAAGAACGCTCATCAGTTCATCGTCTCGAATATCCAGCAAAAATCAGGAAACACAAAATAGTGGATTACACAGTGAAGTACCCAGCTGGAGTCCGAATCTCCAGCTTCTAAATTTCCATTTGTCCTTTATTCCTGTATTTTGCCACCCAGCTTCGAGTATTTTCCGCATACTACAAATGTTCTCTATGACTATTCCCAAACCTAGAAAACACAGACCACTAGTTCTAAATCACAATATATACAGGAAAAGAATTACCTTTATTAAAAAGAAAAATTAATGATAAGTAACTTTTGTTTTGTGCGCGGAGGTCATTTTATATGTAATAACTAATAAGCAAAAATAAAAATCAAGGCATCATATTGCAAAAATTCCAAACACAGGCCATGCAGCTCGAATGGGGCAAAAACGAAGATTATATTCTATCTTGATTGGAAATCCGGATGGAAGGAGACCGTTGGGAAGACCGAGATCCCGTTGGGAGGACAATCTTAGAAGGGATTTTCGCGAAGTAGATGTTCGTGATGACTGGCTTGATGTTGTCCGGAATAGAATCCAATGACGAACGTTTGTTACTGCAGCGATGAACTTGCGAGTTCCATAAGCCATACAGTTAGTTAGTTTAGAAATTAGTTTGATTGGATTTGTACTTTGTAGCTCGAGAATTAGAAGAAAAGCGCTTAATTTGTTTGTAATTGTTTCATTTGTACATGCCCGCCTACTCAACGAGAACCAAAATATAAAAAGTTCCGTTTAAAACAGTTATATACGTACAATACACTCCCACCTTTTAAAACACTTCCAAAATACAAATGTAACTAGAGTAGATATGAAAATGGACTTAAAAACAAATTGAAGGGGCCGGTCGCTGAATTTTATGCATATAAATAATGGATAATTTAACATTTTTCTCACTCGAATATACAGAACTCGCAGACCCTCATTTTCACCTCTGATTTACAGGAAGGATCTAAAAAATTAGGAGATTTGGCAACACTGAAAATTGCGAAAAACAAAAATTTTCGTATACTTTGCCACAGCGGCCGAAGCAATGAACAGTGTTAACAATCTCTTCAACAAATCAAGAAAGAATAAATTTTAATCTAATATTTAAAAAAAAAGAGAGAGAGATGTGTATACATTGCGTTGATAGTTATGTTACACTTTTACACTACATTCCTCCATATAAACAGTTGGGGATAAGTAATATTTACATTGTTATATAGGATTTTTGAGAAGGGAACAAGGCTGCTAACGTAAGGTGTATAAAAACCACCGCTGACAGAAACTGAGCGGTGAGCACCACGGAGGCTATATTTTTTTTATTTCACAAACCTGCACATCTTCTTCACCTGAGTTGAAAAAAACAAAAACAAAAAAACAGGTTGCAGGACCGGTCAGGTATTTCCTGAAAGGAAGTTGCTATAGCTCCACATGAACAAAGGCAACTCGCATAACTATCAATTCAAATTCAAATATTTTAAATTTCGCTGGTTTTATCATGCTACGTTAGTTTTTATGACAATTTATATTCCCGTTCACTTACTAAATATAGTATTATACGCAAACAAATGTTGAATGAATAGTAAAATAAACAATATGCCTTAAAATGTTCAGTGATACCTATTGTAATGAAGCAAACAATTATTTTGAACGCTAAATTTACTTCTGACCTCAGGTGAGTTGTAGATGCTTCGTCCGGAGGAAGCAGGATGAGAGGAAGGAAGGAATTTTTGGTTCTTGCCCTTCAAGTGCGAGGGGGAGGGGGACAGAAAAGATGCTCTGAGTGAGGCCGCCCTCTACCAATAAAGAATGGAAAAAGGAAGAAGAAAACATGTAGAATGGAATCTGTGTGCTTCTTTCTACCTGTCTTTTGTACCTGTTTTGCTTCCAGTTCGTGGCTATTCTTTAAACTATGGCCAGTAAAAACGCTGTTGCGTTTGAAAATAACAAATATATTATGTCGTATTAATATACTTATATATTTAATTAGAAAATACTTCCTTGCCTGAAACCTTAGTGATACGATAAAATTCAAAAAGATATTTTACAGTAATTGCTTTCTATACGCACACTGTAAGAACTAATTCACTTATTTTACAGTATGTGCACACATTTTTTCCCGAAATTCTGCTAATTCTATGTTCAGGATGTTCACAGAAGTGCGGGGAGTTTGCATTGTTCAAACCAAGTTTAAAACACTTCTTGCTCATTTAATTATTCAATATTTCATTAGAGAAGAAAACCCTTTGTACACATTTAGTTCACAATTTCTCCTGATTAAATGTCGCTCAGTGGCTCTTGCATCGAATTTGTTCGCATTCACTGCATCGAATTCGATTCTTCAATTTGAATTTCGAATTTATTTATGGTTTTTAAGTATATTTGGCTTATACTGAGATAGAGTGAGGGAGAGAATGGTGGAAGGTAGTTGGCCAGAACCAGTTTGGAGGTACTACCCCGCTATTTGCCTGGTACGACCGAAGAGACCGTTGGAAAAACATCAGTTAGGATAGACGGCTGATAGGATCATTTCCATTACCTTCCGATCGCTAAGCTAACGATCTACGAACTGAGCTCGGTTGTATTCGCTATTTTAAAGTATAAACTAGTCATCCTGTTACCAGATTAAAAAGACGGTCAAGTAAATCAAGATAGCCGAACTGGAATTTGAAGTAAGTTTCTTGGTACGTTATAGTTCATGGATGTAAATACAGTAGACGGATCTACTTTTAGCGACCCGAAGTTGAAGCCAGCACAAGCTATGAGTACCTGGCAGGTGTAATATTGATTAAAAAACCACTGAATATTTCGTTTCGTAGAATACTATTTTTAAAATATACCAATCTTCCTCCATTCTTTGCTTCCACATGCCCAGGCATAGGCCAACCAATAAGATACAAGTTAATCCCAATCATCCAGGCAAGAGTAATCGAAAACTGGCGTCAGGTTGACCCAGCTTAATTGTATTGGGCCAGTCAATCCGTCTTGAGACGCTTCCGGGGCCCTTACGTCACAGACTGAGTACATATAGTGCATTATGCCGTAAGAAAAGAACTGTAGCGTCACCAGATCACTGCCTGCAAATCTGAAGTGTAGTCATTTTATGAAAAATAGGTAAAAAAAAATCTTAAGAGCGTGAAACTTAGTATACGTATAGTATTTGGCCACCCAAGTAACATACTAAAAGCCTCCAAAAATCATATTTGTGTTACAGCCGCCATAATGGAAAATGGCGGCCAAAATTGAGTTTTTCAATTTCGACATGAAACTAACTATCACATCGAAAAAAGTTTCAAATGAAGTTTGTTTAGCATAAAACTATGAATCATTTTTGTAATTACCCTTCTTTCATTTGACCAATCCTAAAGCCACAAAATGACGATTAAACGAAAACGACTTTTTTTTTTCTCTCAGAAGCCAAAAGCTTTAGAACAGTTTTAAAAACAGTTTAAACAGAGCATTAGTGTAAAAAAGTAGGACTGGTCAAGTGACAAGATAAGTATCTAAAAAAAAAACCACATAATTTTATGCTGAACAAACTTTACTTACAACTTTTTTCGATGAAAATTAAAAAAAAAAATGACCATAATTCTCCAAGGTGACGGTAGCACAACTTCGATTTTTGGAGACTTTTCATATGTTACTTGGGTGGACAAGGCCAAGTACTTTCTGTATAACAAATCCCGCGCTTTTAAGAATTTTTTTAACTGATCTAAAGTCTTTTGGTTTCTGAAAAAAAAACAAGTCGTTTTCGTTTAATCGTCATTTTGTGGCTTTAGGATTGGTCCAATGAAAGAAGAGTAATTACAAAAAAGATTCATAATTTCATGCTAAACAAACGTTATTTGAAACTTTTTTCGATGTGATGATTAGTTTCCGAGAAAATTTAGAAAATGGCCACCATTTTCTAATATGGAGGCAGTAGCACAAGTTTAATTTTTGGGTGGTTTTAGTATGTTACTTGGGTGGCAAAATACTATACATACACCAAGTTTCACCATGTTGGAAGTATAGCCTGACCAGACGTGTCAAAGGTCTTTGAATTGAAGCCAATTCTAAATTCATTTTCTCTTTACTTCTTTTAGATGAAGCGTTACAAACAGTGACTGAAATTAAAAACAGGATATTTTTTGGGGTCCCGCTAAAAAAAGGTGCCCTTTTATATTTTCGTAACAATTTTTGGTCACCTCAAATCAGTCGATTTTTTTTGATCATCGAACACTATTTGAACAGTTTTAGTGACTACAATTTTTCATACATGTTAAAATGTATCAATGAGCTAGTTTGGTAGCGTAGAAAGGAAGTAAAAAGTTTATGAGAGTTGGAGCCCGAGTAATTTCAATAATACCATATTTCACTAACCAGATGTATTACAAAGAATGGGAGAAGTCAGTTTAATATGAACAGTCCGAAAATATGAGCAGGACCCAGCTTATACCCCCATATCTTTTCAGGTGCCTTGCGCAAGAGCGAAACAACGAAGTTGGTAGCCTTGTTTGGAGTTTCGTGGTTGATGAGAGTGAAGTCCAAGCTAGTGTGCTGCTATTGTTGTGCAATAAAGGAGAAGTTTAAAGGTACGTACAATTAAACATATGTATATTTTTTTTAGCTATAGTTAAATCAGGGTAAGGGAAAATAAGCTCCAAAGAGGTATTCATTCGTTACCAGGTGTGTAAATATGAAACCAGATTTGTGCATAGACGGCGTTCACTGTGGTTACCGTAAAACTGCGTCATTGGCGCCACTTGCTTGTTTTGACTGCTGATAACGATTTGCAACTCACAACCAGACAAGTTTCATGTTATATAGTGTAGTGTTTAATAGCGTTGAACATGGCGCAATTTGTACCTACAAACTACGATGTGAGGACAGCATTAATTTTTTTTACCATTTGAAGAAAAATGCTGCAGAATCGCATCGCATGCTTGTCGAAGCTTATGGTGATCATGCTCTTGGTTAAGTCACAGTGCTATGCGTGGTTTACAAAAAATTAAAAGTGTTAATTTTGACGTGAGAAACGAAGAACGTGCAAGACCACCGAAAAAGTTTGTAGACAGCGAATTTCAAGCTTTGTTGGATGAGGATGACGCTCGAACGCAACAACAACTCGAGGATCAGTTAAATGGGACACGAGAAGCAGTTTCCATACGTTTAAAAGCCATGGGCAAGATTCAGAAGGTGGGAAAATGGGTTCCACATGCATTGACTGAACGACAGCAAGAAAACCGAAAAACCACTCGCGAAATTCTGCTCGCCAGGTACAGAAGGAAATCATTTCTCCATCGAATTGTGACTGGTGACGAAAAGTGGATCTATTTCGAGAATCCTAAGCGTAAAAGATCATGGGTAACTCCAGGAGAACCAGCGACATCGACTGCAAGACCAAATCGCTATGGACGGAAGACAATGCTTTGTGTTTGGTGGGATCAGAAGGGAGTGATCTATTATGAACTGCTGAAACCTGGCGAAACCGTTAATACCCAACGTTACCGACAACAAATGATCGATTTGCATCAAGCTTTGCTTGAAAAACGACCAGAATATGACCAAAGACAACATAAAGTGATTGTGCTTCACGATAATGCACCCTCCCATACAGCAAAACCGGTCAAGGAAACGATTGCGACGTTTGGCTGGGAAATCCTTCCGCATGCGGCTTACTCACCAGGCTTGGCGTCTTCCGATTTTCACTTATTTGCATCCATGGGACACACACTTGCTGACCAGCGCTTCACATCTTCATGAAAATGGCTTGATGACTGGTTTGCAACACGAGGTACAGTTTTTTTGGTCTGGTATCCACACATTGCCGGAACGATGGCAGAAATGTATCGCTAGCGATGGCCAATACTTCGAATAAAATAGTTCATAGCATTGTCATCCAATCACTGTGTCTTTTCTGTACATAAATTCCGGTTTCATATTTACGCACCTGATATATAAAATATATCACTTAATTTATAGTCAGTTCCGTCTAGGGACACAACGTCAGTCGTTTGTTCACTTCTTTGTGATAAACATACTTGCAAACTACAGTGCATTAAAAAAACACTAGCAGTCGGTGAAATATGAGCTTTTAAATTCAGTTTAATATGAGCATGTACAAATTTACTGAAAATTATGAGAGAAATAAACGTTAATGCAGGTATTAACTAGAGCAGAAAATCTGTAAAGACATAATAATTTGTGGATGGCATTACCTCCCCCAAATTAACCAAAGACTATTACTTTCTAAAGTAACCCCACATGCAGCAGATGTTACTAAACATTCCTTATAGTATACGAATGTATAGGCCTATTTGACAATTTGTAAAGTAAACTAACCCAACGTTATCCAACCTAAAGTCAGTATTAATTACAATATCACGATTTATAGGCCTAATCACTACAAATTATTTGGGAGAGATACTATAAAGCAGCCTAATTTGTAATGATATGGATGACATAGTCTGCACTCCTCTAGTTCATACTCAGCCTAACCTATTATATTTGACCACTTGTTGTCAATTTCCGGTTTAGGTACTATTGCTAGACTCTTGACCATCCTACAGTAATGGGTGTAACTGGGGGGTCTATGGGAGCCCCAGTCCTGCCTAGCCCAAGCCGAGCCTCCCACAAACAAATCATAGGTCAAATATAGTTAATAGCCTCTTGCAAATGTTATATTTTACTGACGTTTTAACTCCAGGTTGGGCTAAAGATGTAGTGTTTCTGTTCGTTTGGTAATTTTTTGTTTTACATAATTCACATTTATTTATTTATTATTATTATTATTATTGAAGACTTTCGATGAAAAAAGTCTAAGCCACAATTTAAGTTTTGTTTAAAAAAATGGCCAATTAGACTCTTCTCTCTCTTGGAGAGGAAAAGTCTACTTGTATATATATTTTTTAAAAAAACAGAAACTTGTTACGTCTTCTTTTATAATAAGTGTTGTAGAGCGTCTTATGTAAAGCAATTATGGGTTCGCTTTCTGCAGCGTAACATATACTGCTGTAAGTTAGGTAACGTTTTACTAATTTAACGTACCAACATTGAAACTATAATGAGAATTATGTATCATGTATTCTATTTGTTACCCTACAAATACTACCATAAAAGAATTCCAGAACAGAAATTCATGCATTTTCTCATGTTTATTTCATAGAAATCTTAGAATGATTACAAGCTTTAAAAATATCTAAGATTAACATTAATCTCCATAAAACTTTCTTTCATATTTTTCAGTTTCATTAAAAGACAATATAATCTTCAAATTACGTAAATTAAATAATCTAGATTTCCATTTCACTAAGATTTCATTTACGCTTTCTTTTTCACTTGCGACTAGAGAAAGAATAAGCACCCGAGGTTGAGCCATTCTCGCGCATGCGCATTACTCCTTAAAAGTAAATATTACTTCCAAGCTTAAGCTTTCCGTTGCTAATTTAGCGTATTGGTATCATGTCGAAAAGCTAATCCAAGAAACTCGGGATCGAACCCTGGTGCAATTTTCTATTGTTTTTTAATGAAAATAACTTTTCTCTCTTTATATATATATATATATGAGCTCCTGCGTAGCCTAGTCGGTAGCGCGCTCGACTTCAATGCGAGCGGTCCCGGGTTCGATTCCCGATGGGGGCTCAAATATTTCGGTGTTGACCCAGCATCGTGAGGACAATTGGGGAGCTGCTGTGAATAAAAGACAGTGGCGATCACAGTGAGAGCCTTCGGCTCTCCTCTCCCAACCCGTCTGGTCAGCGTGGGAGCAGTAGACCAACTCCTCCCTTCGGGGAGAGGCCTCATCCACTAGTGGATTGAATATGGCTGTGATTTATTTATTATATATATATATATATATATATATAAACGCATTAGGAAATTTAATAAAATTAGTGAACAAACGTATGTGGAGGTTAGGTAAGTCAGGTTTCTTTTTATTGCACACACGATTAACTCGTGTTTTCACAAGGTGCCGTTCCTTTCTCTAGTCACAAGGTGCCGTTCCTGTCTCTAGTCACAAGTTCGTATTCGTATTCTATAGTCTTACGCGAAAAAGGCTTAATATGCCCATTCATTGCGTGTACGTTACAGTTTTGAAGTTCATTTTATTTTAAATTCGTGATTATAACAAATTTAATTTCCATCATTGTTCAGTAAATATTGCATAACCATAGGACTTTGTATAGATATATATATGGTGATAGTGGTATTAGTGAATAATCAGTATAATCTTGATATACATTTAAGTATGATTCTTGTGCTTGCATTTCTGATTCAGTAGAACTTATTTTTTCTTTATAATCTTTCTTATGATAGTTAGAAGATGTTATATCTTTATTACTATGTGACTGCATTTGTAATAGGTTATGTTGCATGGATGATTCTGAAGTTAAGAGGAATTCACTGGTTTGGTTCCGGTTCAAAGTGTTTAGATGATATATTTTGTTGGACTAGATTACTTTGTTCACTAGGTTTATCTGTAACTTTCGGTTTAATTACTACTTTTGAAATAGTTTCTGATATATTGTTTGTTTTATCAGTATTGTTAGTAGTTAACACTTGTGTTGAATTAGGTTGCAATTTTTGGATTGAAGAAGTCAGAGAAGTAGTAGTTTGGTTTCTGTTCAATTCATCAGTTAAGGTATTTCAATGCTGGGTTTGATTAATATTCTCATTATTTTTGCATAATTCTTCATGCTTATTTGTTTTGTCAGACAATGAGTCTTGTGTTCTGCGTATTTCAAGATCAGTAAGTTTAGATTTAAAGCGCTTATTGTGAGGATGTAGCGGTTGTTCATTGTAATTAAACTTGGAATTAAGATTAGGATTTGTAAGTGTCCTGTCATGTTGATTACGTTGATTTTCCTTATTTGAGTTATCTAACAATACTTGAGCATAAGATAGCTTGCAAGTAGATGAATTTTGAAAATTTGTAGGCTTTACTTTAGCTACTGCATCCTTATATGAGATACGTTCTTCTTCCATTATTTTATTAATATCCATTTGCATTTGGAATTATATGATTGATGATCATCTGCATTACAATTACCACACTTTATTGAGTTAGAGCATGGTAGTGGATGAGCTGGTCTTGCACATTGTACGCATTTTTTTTTATGTTTGAACAAGAATTTTCATTATGACGAAATAAAAAAAAAAACAATTTTGGCATTGTTGTACTTTACGTATTTTAGGTCTGACAGGAAATCTCACTCTATAGACACTTATGTATGCAGGAAGTTGTTGAGATTGTAAGATGAAGTCAATCAGTTTAGTATCTTGTAATTGTACGTTTCCTGTTTCCTTTGAATATTTTTATTTCAATCTTGTAACATTTAGTATTGGATACACACATTCAGAATTTTCCATGATTTTCTCAGTAGTCATATCAATTGGAAAACAATAGCAAATCTTTGAAAAAACATATTAGGAATTTTAGCTTTGAGATTAAGACTAACAGTTCAATACTTTGTAAAAAGTTATTAGCTTTAACTCTCGTATCAAAGATGAGTTTGACTTGTGATTTTCCATGAGGTTCAATTCTTTTAAAATTAGCACCACAATTAATTAATAATTTTGATATAGAAATGGTCATATAACCACCAATGTTTTTGTTATTCGCACTTTCTAAAACAATTTCATATGGGCCTTGGTGGCCTTCCCAAAAGCTTTGATGTGACATGAATATATTTTTAACCTTGTAGGTTAGGCCTAACAAATAAGACTAATTTTTAGGCCTAAACTTCTTTAGATGTTTCACTATTCTTAATATATTGTTAATTCATTTGATTTTGTTATATTTAATACACCACGATATCAGTATTGCGAAAGAACTATTATTTAACACTATATTGACTATATTTCGCAAAAGTTCATTTTCTGTCTGTATTATATAAATAAAATCCTGGCTCAAACGGCAGGTTTATGGCCAAGTTGCGCTTAGCTAAAACATTCTTACAAATCAACAATTCTTTTCTCTCGTTGTTTTGGGACAGTAAAACAACATAATATAAGCAAGTTGGCAATGCACTTTCCACACATAACAAACTACGGCTTAGACTTTTTTTCGTCGCAGGTCTTCATTTGCACATTCACAGGACTAATGTTCGAGTGTGTGTTTCACGAGCATGAGTGGCTCTTTTTCGCTAATTATTGTAATCTTTAATTATATTACCTTTTATTATGTATATTCTACTGTTATTTATTCTTTCTTCACTTGTATTGGGTGTGCAGATATTAACACAGAATGGTGCTCTTATATGCCCTATACAGTACCCTTGTACCATGGGAAATATGAGCACTGCACACCTACCTTACTTTCTTCTTCATTACTCGGATACCAGAGTATGTACAACTCTCTACTTTCTGTCGTTGTTCAAAGAAGAACCTGTCTTACTTTTAGTCATATTTTGAAATTTTTGTAATAAAACATTTTTGAGATACAATCGCATTTTCATTAACTACGCTCATATTCACCTGACTTCCCCTACACTTCTCTCATTTTGGATACGTTTGATGCCAAAAAATGAATGTGTCCCCTACGAAGGGGAAAATACACTGAATGTGCTAATTACCGAGGTGCGTAGATTTCTTGTTAAGCAAATAAAGGATCCAAGAGCAAGTCACACATTGTCAGGGACGTATTTAGAGGGCGGGTTCGTACCCCCCCCCAAAAAAAGCTCAGGGTTTTATGGAAAAATAGTAATATATATTTAATATACATTTTATGCCCAGACATACCTTAACCCCTAGAAGCCCTTGGATCCCTCCCAAAAGCAAATTCTGGGTACGTGCCTGCATATTGCTGTGAGTACCGGAAGTGAAAATCTGAGTATGGTATGTCCAGTTGGTAAGTAAAAGCGATTGCCCATCCGTGTCACTGATTATTCCGAAATTAAAACCGACCGGCTAAATCAGGAGCTCTTGATTCCAAATCTGAAGTACGTATCTCCTTTCATTAAGATGTTAGTCTGCGTTGCAGCAAAATTGACAAAGAGTTCTTTTTTTGCAGTGGGAAGGGGGGGGGGGGCTTGCTACTAGTCAATTTCTTCACAAGATACCATCACGTCTAAAGGTTTATGAATAGGCAGCTTGTGCTACCTAGCGGCGGATAAATGGCTCTCGGCAATATTTTTTTAATAAGCTTTTTTTTTTTTTAAGAAATAATTATAATTTTTACGTAGACTGTGTTCACAGGATGTAGTTATTCTTCTCCTTCAATTTTCTTTCTTCTTTTTTTATCTCTGTGTATTATAAATGGACTAGCAATATGTTTCAAGAAAGCCATATCCTCTAAAAGTACACAACTATCATTCAGTAGTTTCCGTTCGTTATTAAAAAAAAAACAAGAAAAAAATACAGATCAGGTTCTGCTTCCGTTTGCTGCACCGTCGATTCAAGGCATGTGGAACGAGCAAGTGGATGTAACTTATCAGTAGCTTTTGGTAATTAACTTCGTAACGGCTTTCTTTACCTGTTCTCGGTCACCATAACTTTTTTTTTAGGGACATTCAAGAATAGTTTTGAACACAAATAAAGTAAATACTGTACAGTCTGCCAAAAAGTTGTCACTAAGACTTAGAGGAGGAAAGTACAGTTTTCCCTTATTCCTGTCTGGGTGAAGAAGTTTGGTTTCATTCATTTAATTCAGCATCTAATTGTATTTTGAATGAAGTGTTAAAAGTGGGAATTGTTTATTGCTCGCTAAATAACACCTTGACACTGGTCGCCAAAGGTGAATGGCTAGTCGCCATTAAAAAAAACAACCTAAGGTTGCCAAAGGAAAAAATATACATAAAGTATACAAATAAATAAAATGTACATAAATTTTAAATAAAATCTAAAAATAAAATACGCCTATCCAATATTTTAAAAAAATCAGTTGCATATTTTCGCAAGTAATGCTTACAAAAGAGTAAAGACACATCTGCTAATTAATACACAAATCACAGCGTGATTTCATTAAATAAAAAATGGTAGCTATAATAGGGTGACCACATTTTTTAGACAGACAGAAACGGGATATTTCATACGTTTAGACATAAAAAAACGGGATAAAACAGGACATTTAAATTATGAACTTGACAACCTTGTTTTAACTACCAAGAGCTACTAGAAGACGTTTAATCAAGTAGTAACTATCGACATTTGGCGTCCCGTTAGCAATTTGCCGGGACATGCAACGAGAAAGAAGGATAGTCCCGTCAACAACGGAACGTCTGGTCACCCTAGGCTGTAAACAAAACAGTTTGATAGATCATGATGAGTACGATAGTGTCAAACATTGTCTTATTTATCGCAATATTTGTGATAAATTCTATATCAGCATTAGTTGTAACATAGTGACAATATCATCTTAAAGAAGGTCCAGAGCGTTATTTGTAGGGGAATAATGAATATGTTATTATTATTATTATTATTATTATTATTATTATTATTATTATTATTATTATTATTATTATTATTATTATTATTATTATTATTA
>JAGDQP010001553.1:49977-101483 GCA_022664845.1 Lepisma saccharinum
TGAGGAAAAATATATCGTAAACTTTCACAATTGGTTTAGGAAGTGAGTGGAAAAAAGGGTTTATGCCCTTGTATTCGGCGACAGAGACAAGACGAAGCTATATTATGTCTAGTTTCCATACTCTGTGTCGGCGAGAAGTTATAAAGTGTTTTTTTTTTCTCTCAGTGAAATGTGCGCTCACGTTACCCTCCCGAAAAGTAATTATTGGTTTACTCAGACAATTTCCTCCTTTTCCATTCAGTATTTTCAATCTGGGGAAAGGTCACATCCTTCAATCCCACCATCCCCAAGAGTACCAATGTGAATCTTGCTTTACCTTAAAAAAAGTTATTTCAAACTGCGGGAGCGTTTTGTACTTGAGCCCGCAATCTAATGTTGTGGATTCATGTTCCAATGGTAAATGCCTAATATGGTACTTTTCAGAGATGAGGGGTAACGCAAAACTGGCGACTCTGCACACAAGTTAGTCACTCAGATGAAACCTCTCTTAATTTGAAAACAATTGTAGTTTTCGTCAATGCGCAACATATGGTTTCAAATGAATTGGTTGGGTCCTATGGAGAGGTCGTAATTTTATTACTCTGGAAAGAGAGAGAAAGAAAATGAAATAAGAGATGAACGAAGGTTACTGTGCAGTCAGTTAGTCTAGTTGGGTTTACTGATTTCTAGTATTGCCAGCGATAGTCGAGGATACACGAACAAAACATTCCCCTTCAAATATTAACAACGCTGAATTTGGGATGAAGGTCGCTTACCAGCGGTTCCAAAAGTGGCAAAACATGCAAAGAAGCAAAAATGTTTTGACGTTTTGAAATAGATTGTGTTTAATCATTTTTCCTTCTTTAGTTTTGACACAATATAGGACGTTCATTTCAAGAATTATGGTGTTTCGTATTTAAAAATTAGCGTACAGTACACACCGGTATGAAAATTTTAACGGAAGACCTCCAGTTAAACTGTTTAGTTCCTAATGTAACACGGTTTGGTTACGCTATAGTTAGCTTTAGGCCAAAAAATATTCTTACAGGAACACCGCTCCGGTTCTATATGTCTTACCACAACGCCGTTCCGGATCACTTTAAACAGAGGACCACTTTCTGGATAGAGGGTGACGATGTGCGCACGCCGGAAGTAACGATGCTCTAAAGATACAGAAGAAGACTTTTATGTGTCTGCGAGTGTAAATTGTGTTGAAATAACATATGTAAATGTCCTTTATGAAGCAGAATGACTGATAAATCAATCAATGTGTTCTAGAATGCTGTAAAGTGCACCTGTTGCAGAAATTATTAAACGGAACTTGTAGTAGTGACGAAGTTGGTTGCTTCTAGCCAGAGGGAAACTAATACGAATCCTCTGATTGAATCTAAACTGATTTTGGTATACGACTGACGTTTAGGAAGAGTCCCGTCGGTCGCTGAAAAGCACCTGCCGGTGAACTGCTAAGCTCGAAAAGCAATTTTCGTTGAGTTGGCTGTAGCCCCACCTTTGGCCAAACTGCGCATTGGGGCACGTCAATCTCTGCTTGAGCGTATAGAGTAGAGTAAGCTGTTTATGGATTCAGTACCGGGTGGTGGAGTTCTGAATATTAAATGCTACGAAGATTCGCCGTCTTAATTTTGCGCATTGCATATAAGCAAGTATTGAAGATTTGCGTATGAGCTTTTCGCCGAAGCCAATAAATTTTATGAAGGATGCTAGGGATTCCAAGTCGAGAACTTTTAGAGTAGTGGAGATTTCAGGTTCTGAGAGTCCGTGATATTCTCAACATATTCTTAACTACAACGAGACCGTCGTAAGGAAAATATATTCTAAAAAGTAAAGCAGTAAGGCAGTTTAGTTAATTAACGTGTCGTTGTCTCTCAAGCAAGAAAATTAGAACATTCTAGAGATAACAGATAAAGAATCTCGTTCTTCTGTATTCATTCCGTTAACATTTTTGTGCATTCAACATTCGTGTGTTGTGAAACGCCATAGACAGTCAAATATCAAGAAAGACTCAGTCTGTCATACATTTGTGTGTAGAAAAACGCTTTACTCTCGTACAGCTAGTTAAGTGAGTAAGCAAGACATTTCTGTGCTAAAGTTAATTAAGTAAGCAAAACATTTTCAGTGCCAAAGATGAAGTACGCAGCGCGACGTATTAATCATTCCTATCCAAGTACAGTATTGAACTTTCAGTAAAACTTACGAACTCTTTTTTTCACGTTTCGAGTGTGGAAATTAAATTCTCTTGGTGTTCGTGTGAAGTCCGAACTGGTCGCAAAAGTTATAGTAATTCCTCGACGAACATGTCCAGAAACTGTAAGATTGTATATATAGTCATAGTGTATATAGTTTCGTATATCAAGTTAAGGTGACGTTGACTGTATTTTTGTGTGTTAATAGCTGAAGGAGAAACTGAAAAGTAAAAGTTACTATCGATAATTGATATTAGTAAGTGAGACTAAAGCTTGAACTTATTACGCTTGCGATATAATAGTATCTTTTATCTATAAGCTTTTCAACGTAAGAAGAAACGCCAATAATGAAGCTCCACTTATTATATTTGAACCGCAAGTGCAAAGTGATACCATTCTTTTGATTGAAAGGTTGTTTATAGTTAAACGTGAGTGAGTCTTAGATTACAAACTTATCACGTGATACAAATAAGTGAAGAAACTTCTTTTTATTCGTGATAACTTGGTCACACATACTTTAGTTATATTGATGTAACGCATTTCTTAAATGCCTTAGTATAAACGTTCACATTACTATTATTATTATATTTCATCATAGACTGCGAGTTGAGTCTACGACCATCCGAATTAAGAGGCAATCTATAAGGACATACTTTCCAGTGAAGTAACGTTGAGAAAATAGTTTTTCTACAGACAATTCTCGAGAAACTGCATACGGGGAAGAAACCTTCCATCATCTTTGAATGAGCGAATTTTCATAAACTGATAGTGAATCGTGTGAAGATTAACTGTGTAACATCGAACAAACTTTTCGTGAAATATATTGTCAGTGCACACAGGGAAGAAAGCCTTAATCCTATAATCAAAGAGTGATAGTTGACCGCTGATCAACACACACAGGAAAAAGCTATAGCGATACACGCAGGGGAGATAACATACGTATAATAATCTTTTTCACACACGAAAAGTCTACTTGCGTTGTTTATCAGTAGTGTGGTTGAATCAGTCCGTGCACGTGACTCAAAGACTTTTTTCCATATAAAATTCATTCACTGGAATATTCTAAGACTGTTTCAATATTCTAAAACATTCAAAGATATATATCAAGAAGTAACATTCATAATATCTTTATTCGTCCATTTTTCATTTTCTTTTGTTTTGCACAAGACACATTTGTATTTTGTTTGACCATTGTGTTAATCTTCAGTTTGTGTAACGTTAGCAATAAAAACTCAATATTACAATTTCCCAACTGCGAGTCATCATTCATACAAAGCTTGAATCATACGTTAGAGTTAAACTTATTGAGCTCGATACACTTTTATAGTGGAGAAACTTTGCGTAAGATATCTACCTAACCTCGTGACCCAAACCAAGGATTCTAGTGCTCACATTGCTTCGGCGTCGACTTAGCGGTCATATGCCACGTGGTACTTCCGTGAATCCGAACCGCGTTCTTAGTGCACGACCCCTGTCGCCATAGAGATGGGTAAGGACTGTACACACGAACAATCCAGTTACTTCCACCTTGCAAAACAAGCAACACTGTACATCCACTCGAGACGTGTTGATAAACTGATTGTCGGAATCACCACACTGAACAGAGGGAGATCACAGAAATTCTCGGGATATCTTTTGTAAAAGTGAACACCATCAACGACGAAACTGGGTTCAAAATGTGTGTTCCAGATGAGACACCAAAATTTGGAGCAATACGAAACGGAGAGGGATTTCATTGTGCGTCGTATCATCACCGGACATAGCTCCTTCTGGCTTCTGGCTCTTTCCACGCTGAAGGAGCATCTGAAGAGTATGTGCTTTGCGTCTGACGATGAGGTTGTTGCGCTGTGTTGTTGATGTCGTCAACAGCCGACCTCATTTTTCTCTGACCGAATGCAGAAACTAGTGTTCCGATGGCGGAAGTGTATCAACGCGGTTGGATACTAAATCGAAAAATGATATTGCCCTTTAAAAGAGGTTATTCCCACCTTTCATTTGAATGTAAAATCTTCAATTTCCCTCATTTAATAAAAAGAAAGTTACAACCTAGGAGGCAAAAATTATTAAACAACCCAAATAGATTACTTTTAATTAGTTATATAGTAGAATTTACCAAAATTACACAAGCAGAAGCAGGTAACGTACAAAGTTCCACCTACACATTAGAGACTTGGCCAAATTATTATTAATTTTCTATTTTACCACGAAAATGTAATTTGCAAGGGACTGAACGTATATACAACTAATACTTTCACATACATTTTATGAACCACTATTTACAACATATTTAACATCTAATGTAACCTCACTTAGCATTTAATAAATCAGTAATGCGGTGTCGTGTAGCTTCTATTTAGGTTCTACGTATTTGGACAATATCGTTAATATTCTGCCATATATCTAGTGTGTGTGTTTCACAAGATCTGCTTTTGTTACTGGGTACGCAGCATAGAGTGAATCAAATTTATTATTGAAGAGAACGTAAGAACGTCATTCTCAATTAACTGACATGGCACAATACGCCAACATAGAAATCTCTTCTAAACTACATTCTTCAATCATGGATAGAACTTCATTGTGATTTACTAAGACGACAGGTCCTACGTCATTACATTACTACGTCGATATATTACGTCATTTGTAACGATTCCTCTAAACATTTGGCTGCCTCTAGCTTCGAAACATTTAGCATGTTTTGGAGAATTTTTAACGTTTCCTCAAATTAAGTTTTTCTTGTTTCACTGCAACCTGGAGGTGTGTAAAATTTTTAGAAGTGCAACAATTGTACAAAACTTGAATACACATTATGCAGTACTTTAAATTCGATTTCGACGATTCCACACTCAGCGTGCGCGGAATTTAAAATTCGATTTTCTTGAGAACTAGGTGTGTACAAAATTTACAGAACTAAGTGACTCTTTAAATACGAATTTGACGATTATTAAATTGACAGACCTTGGGCTTGCTATACTTCATATGTTATTGGGCTAGTTACTGAAGTCAATTGTACACCTTGTTCCTTGACAGAATAGTCGCATGCACCGAAGCCTGCATGTGCATTGATTGCCCTGAAGTATTACTATTATCAACAATAATAATTTAAATTTTGTTACCACAAGACTGCAAGACGAAGAACAAATTTCATTGTTGAGAGATCTACCTATCATCGATATTAAGTTTTTCCTACTTCAAGTTTCACGACAGGATTCCATTAAGAAAGAGGTGGTTATCCATTATGCTGGTTAACGGAAGAACAAACTATTGGTGATTCCAAAGACTGTTCTGACTTTAGTGCACCAACACGTACTGAATTATGAGCCAAAATGCACGTTTGACCCTTTATTTTCAAATTATACACAACTTGAGGTTTCTTTGGAAAATATTGTGACAATATAAAAGCTGTGCAAAGCATACAGAGCTCTATTGGTCCATTTTTCTAAGAAGTAGTTTTCGAAGAACAAGTTAGTAACTACGAACTGAGGACCTTGATGTGATTCTTAACATCTTTCATGTATCATTATAAAGTCAAGAGATAACGCTCGTAAAAAATACTGATAGTCTTAATGGAAGGCAGATAAGAAATTCGCTGACAATTCTCATGATATAAATCTAATAGGAAATCCGTTTAAAGAATGGAGTAAACGTAGCTTCAGCAATAATGATTACAGGTCGGGTCAAGAAGGGGAATATCCCCTAGAAATCACATATCAGCTAGCCATGTGATGTTTACTTTTCTTCAAGTGAAAGTTTTAAACAATGTTGTTAAGTTTTTGTTGTTTTAAACCAAAAAGTTTGCTGAATAAAATAACAACTAGGGGTTTACACTTGTCTCTCGACTAGCTATCCTTTGAACTGTTACCATGACAACTGCCAGAATCTTTTTCCAAGCATAAAGGTAACGTCTCACTGGCAGATAAGTATTCAGAACAATTTTCCTGAAATTCTTCAGAATTCTTTATGAAACGAACTAGTCGTCGAAAGAGAGGGAAAATGATATGCAGAGATTCATTTATTCGTTTTCCTTTCTCCACATAACACGTGCTCACCCTTATACTTCCGTTAACGTAGGTAACCTCCCCATATTCTTTTAATTAACTACTTTCCTGCTCCAAGGAATAAAAGAGTTAGTTATTAAAGGGGTATATGTGTTTACGAGTAGTGTAAAAGTTTAATGTAGTCTCCTTTTGATTGGCGTCCTAGGAAAAGAGAACGTTAACTTGTTCACAGTGTATATATAAAAACGAAACTTGTTTGTAAAAGCAAACATGCATTCTATGAAACTTAAGTGTTTTAAGCATCTGTGCTATTTTATAAATATGGCGGAGCCCAAAACTTATCTTGAGCACTTAAATAGAGGAGACAAAGTGGGAAGGAATGGCCAACTTGGATTACACTGACTTACAATGTAAGCTATATGGCAGAGCAGTAAATGCTTTAAAATTTTGCTTCCAGATGTCATTTGATATTATGCCATCATGTTGTTCCTACTAATCATAGTCATATAACTATACCTTTCATGGTGTGTGTGCATTTGTATGTAGGTGAAGGTGATGTGGATATGAATGCACGGTTTTCATTCATACGATGATTTTGAGAATTTTCTCATCCAAAAATAGTAATTAATTAACTGGTTTGTGCTATATTTCACACATATATCTAAACTCGCTAGGCCACCATTATATCTTAATATTTTAAAACTATATTCTACTTTGCCATTGCTTTTCACAAAAGACATCATAACGAGCGCGATAAACTGCGTCTACTAGAATTTATGCAATACTCGTTTAGGTAGGACTGTTGGCTTTTCAAGTTTGCATAGAATTGTATGTTCAAACTGTCATAGCTTGAAGTACTAAAATATAACTTAGGGAAAATAAATGCCGTTTTAATCAAATCAACGAAGAAATGAAAGAACTGGAAAAAAATAAATAAAAATAAAATAACAACAGAATAGTAAGTGGTGCAATAATACTAATAAATTAGTAAAAAACATGTTTATTATGCTATTTAATATATTTTTAGCAAACACAAGTAATATAAATAATATAATATTCCATACGGTCTCTCATAATGCATTAACAAACATACATGAAAAACAAATATTATGCAATATGAAGTGAAATACAGCAGGTAGGAAATTGATGAGAGCTTGTTACGCTTTCATAGTGAAGTGACAAACTTTAACATTAATGATGGAATCAGGTACATATATATATATATTTCAAGTTACACACATGGAACAGATATAGACACATTTACAAACATGCATCTACATGAAATAATAAAAGAGCTGACAGAAAAAAAAACCTGGACAGACACTAATTTGTTATATTTATAGTTTTGAAGTTAGAAGACTAGCTCGAAGAAATTCGTGGAAGTGACAAGTTTCAAAAACTGAAGAGATGATGGGCACATTATATTATATGCAAAAAACATTTCAGAGACCATTTTTCTAGTACTTGCGTGATCACTGCGACAACATAAGAAAGTATCTTAAATAAAACAAATACTATTACATACTCCCTTTATCTTATAAACCAAAAATACACTTCAATCGGAAAATAATACCAGAAAAGGACAGAAAGAGATACATCGGAAGACTTGAATATCTATAGGGTGGTATTACAAACAAGGTCCGGTTCGGGCTACATATAAATGGGAGCATACATACTTTGAAGCGTAGAAAGAAGAAAAAATGTAGACAGCATTTGTTGGCGACAGTCAAGACAACACGAAACATAGATGAAAAAAAAAAAAAATCAAACTTCCTTGAACTTAGAGGGCAAGTCGGTCGATCACATACTACTCTAAAAGGCAATAAATTTAAAGTTTCAAGAATAGGAATTTGCTTTAAGATGAACAACCCCAAACATAAACCTTGCCTAAATTCCCTCTTTGGATACAACTTAGATTGTCATTCGCAAATCCGACACGTTTTACGTCATAATTTTCACAATATTACGTAATTCAGGACAATACGGCGCTACTTTTAGGCACTTCTATCTCCGAAACTACGCGCCTTCCGATAAATGTTTATTGGCACTTTTTTTCTTAATATGGTATGAGTAACCACCTCCTGAAGTGTGCCCTATGGGTCCTCATGCACTCTGTATATAAAAAAGGAAATAAATCCAAAAGGGGATGTAAATAACAACTACATAAAGGAAAGCTTTACCACACGATGTATGGAATGTAAAACTTAACTGCATTAAGACTGCTATTAGTTTTAATTAATGGAGGGTTGAAAGATAAGTAAGTTTCGGTGGAGAAAGATTTTATTCAAGTGATACAGAGAAGAAGAGAAAACAGGGGGTTACACTGTGCCCACTATTATTTAGGTCGCCCAGACTACAAAGCAAATCGACTACGTTGAATAACAAGCGAAAATATTAACAAGTAGACCCGGAAAATAAGGGAAGGATGTGTGCCAAAGCTCTTTCATATCCTGAATACAAATAAATGGTAGTAATTACGAAAACTGAAGTGAAAAAGACTAACCTCTCATGACGTAAGATAATCATAAAGAATGAAAAAGAAACTAGTGAACGGAAGAAAAAAAAATATGGCGGATGAGAATGGAGAAAACAATGTTTATGAAAGATCACATAAGAAAGAAGCGGGTGAAAACTAGTTCAAATCAAAGGTGAACAGGATAGTACATAAGAGTTAAGATTAACATATATGATAGAAAAATAGGTCTGTTCTAGTCTCTGTTTGATAGTACTAAAGAAGGTAATTCAAGATTAAAATTGACCAGGAAAATAAAAAACAGTTCATGATTGACAGATACTGGAATATGGACAAAAGAGGCTTACGTTTACTTTGTTAAAAACCAAAAGGATGTATGCGTCTTCTTCTGCATATCAGCTGACCTTTCTGTTTACATAAGTAAAAACGTACTCACAGGTAGTCTTGCAAAGAATTGACTGACCTTTAAAAATTCAATATCAAAAACTTAGTTCTTGTTCCCCAGTGAGAAAATAACTAATTCCGCTAAATCATTGTTAAATTATTCAAATAGAGAAGTTCCCGCTTCCAAGTAACAAAACTCAATAATTGCATGTACATCACAGAGACACTTATGGTTAAGAATTTCAGTTTGTTCATGGAAATATATTCACCGAGCTCCTAAGCAATCTAATAAATGAAAAAATAATACTAGTTACAATTCTGCCTTACGTACATCAAATATCAACAGTTTCTGGTTATTTTTATTTATTAAAAAGATCAACACCACTATGACTTTTGCCATTTACAATCAAAAACAGAATTAACGTATGAGAAATCAAGCTTTTCACTACCTGCAAACTACCTTTTTGTTACAAAAATAAATAAAAGTATGTAACTGTACACGATTATGGAACTTACTTCATCATCCACACTAAAATGGTACTCTTGTTTACTGTAAAATGAAGTAAGAAAATGGCAATGAAATATAATTAACTGCTACCACATGATGTAACAACTACATAAAAATATTTTTATCACAGTTGCACTTGTTACAATATCAGACAACATGGCAAGTACTATCTCTTTTCAGTTAGAAACTTCTTCCCGTATTTTTTACTTAAATCTCGCACAAACTCGCTCTTTAATATCTTCAGACACCTGAAAGATAAAAAGACCATGTATTAATTTCAAGTAAATGTCATTGGAAATCATAATTTGCACATGAATGAAAAACAGGTACATTACGCATTACATTTAATTTAATTTTGGAACACCACCTACACTTATTTACTTCCATTTATCAGTAATATAAACTGTTCCTGATGCCAAATCCATAGGGAAAATTGTCACGAGTTTTCTTCCACATTTTCAACAAAAATGAACCTAAGGGCAAAAGAAAAAAAACAGCTATAACATAACTCTCCTGAATGTAGTTTATATTTGTTGTTTTCTACGATTTTTTAGCCATATTGTTAAAATACAAAACGATGCAAACTATGTTAACACTGGTATTCGTAGCTCTTCTTTACTTTGCAGGAACAGTGTCGTTGGACACTTCTATGACGTCCAGACTGCGTTTGGAGTGAAGAAGAAAGATTACAATATAAGTGGTTTCTCAATTCGCTACAGTAGTTCACAAAAAATATTAAAGGTAATTTCGAAACCACCTTCGAGATTATTCATTTCGTCCATTCACGGCAGATTTGTTTTGAATGTTATTCATGACCTTTAGGCATCTAAGGCTCAGGCCGGGATAGGGGAAGGAAAAGGATTCGGGAAGGTGTCGGCCAGGGGCTATGTTGGAGGTGTCATCCCGGAATTTGCCTGGTGACAGGAAAAATTTGTCAGTCAGGATGGTCGACCGCTGGAATCGAACCCACGACCTCCCGGAAACTAGGCCAACGACCTAACACTGAGCTACGATGGCTCGGTACGACATATTTGTTAAAACTGACTCAGACGTTGACAATACAGCGGTGGACCATTAACGAAATGATTCTGTGTAAATATGGCTGCTACCCAAGAAGTCCAGAAGAATCAGGCAGACAACATAACGCACAATGTGATCTTTTCCCGTTAACTGCATGAGATATCTTGAATAAGGAACAAGGAATGCAGCAATAACATAGATGTTAGCATTGATTAACTTTCAGACATGAATAATACGGAACCCAATACTCAGAGATGGGGCAACCTTTTACATTAGTGGATACGCAAACGAACATTATTGTGCATTCTAATGAACCGAAAATCTCCCCATACTGTGGCTGAGCATGAAAGAACTAGTTGTAAAAATCAATCAGTATTTATTGTGTAGCAAAAGCTGTTAATAGTACACTTGATAATGACTACAGACGTAGGCGAAAAATTGTGTGATGTATTAAAAATGTTAATTTAATATGTCACTAAATAATAAAATGTGTATCTAACGTCGAGTTTTAAAGGAGTGATTCTTGTTTAAAAGATTGCTTTTCATTTAGAAAATCATGCATCATAGCTGTATGTACTATAAAACACTATTGAGCTTTAGACATCCGAGCGCCCACCCAGTCGTCGTCAACAGCACGAGACCAAATTCCAAGTAACAACTAAGTTAGGATAACAACAAACGGAATCATAGTTTCTACATCACCGAAGAAGAATGTGAGAGCACCGGAGGCCTTGACGCATATGGCGAATAGTAACAGCTTGTTGACTTTGATAGAGAGCGCTATAAGAAAAGTCGCATTCCCCC
This sequence comes from Lepisma saccharinum, assembly GCA_022664845.1. Classification (NCBI taxonomy): domain Eukaryota; kingdom Metazoa; phylum Arthropoda; class Insecta; order Zygentoma; family Lepismatidae; genus Lepisma; species Lepisma saccharinum. The sequence goes on from JAGDQP010001553.1 coordinate 61,342, forward strand.
ATAATTCACATCAAGCAGACACGCTGACACAGAAAGTGGGAGTTAGCGATATTCTTCACACATAATACCACGTAATATATTAACATTAGTTCACTAACACATACCTGGGAATAATATAGATAATTGAACTAACCTGATGTGCAGAGAAGCCTGACTGGGGCTTTCCTTATTAACAGTGGCACCAGTTCAAAGAAAAATGGACGCCCAACAGGATACCAATTTAGAAAAAAAAACCTACCCATGTTACTTCCGAACCTTTGAACCATATAACTATTCACTACTCACCTCTGCATACCATCACTGTTTCGCTTTACACAATACTCGAAAATAATTATATTATAAAGAGAGAGAGAGAGAGAAAAGCCCAATTAATTACGTCTATTATATGTGAAGAATATTGGTAATTACCACTTTCTGTGTCAATGTGTCTACTTGATAATATGAATGGACATTTTCGGTAGTATTTTTTTATTACACTAAAAAATCTTCATGCAACGCAAGCGTTAATGAAAATCAGCCCTTAATCTCGTTTGTCCACTTCCAGTCTAAACCAATATGAATCAAATGTTCAGTTTTAATTCAGTTTTTTTATGCTTGATATCTCTGTACGGCCCGTTTTCTATTTATGTCTTAATTCTTGCAAATATATATATTTGCAGTATTTTTTGCAAAATATTATTGCAGCATTTTTTATTATATGCAGAGTACGGTATACTATTATATGAATAACTCAGGAATAATGCTGAAATTAAAAACGGGCCGCACAGCAATAAGAAAAGTATAAAACTGAGTTAGAAATGAAAATTTTGTTCATATTGGATTAGGCTGGAAGTAGACATAGGAGTTTAAATAAAGAGTACAGGGGAAAAATAATCAAAGTCACATTTTGAAAGTTGTTAGAAAACATACATTTTTAAGAGAAAGAGCTTGAATTTATACTTATTTTTGGCCTTTAGGCACTTTGGTGTAGACCCATAATGTGGTAGAGGGCCAAAAATAAATTGAAATTCAAGTGCTTACACCTTAAAATGTGTGTTTTCTCACAACTTTCAAAACGTGACTGATTGTGTTTCCTGTACTCTTCAAAGATTTGTTCTTACGTCTATCTTTCGACACTAAGCAGTCACTCCAGTATCATTACGTAGAGCTCGATGTTTCTAACATACCGATAGAGAGAGAGAGAGAAAGAAAGAGAGAGAAAAAGATGTAAGAAACAAAAAATTAAGTTGAAACTACTGCGTTGAATTTTACTACTCAGAAGTAAAATTAAATATTCGATAGGGTTCGGTGAATGAAAAAACATAAATAAAAAAGATATACGTGTTAACGATTTACGCCACATTGAGAGCACGTCAAACACGACATAAAATAACAAGCATTGCAAAGTGAGACATTACTATGCCATTCATTTCAGACATATCTGTTAATAAAAACAGGTAGGGCCTATTTGCTGTTTTAACTTGTTCAAGTGTGTTGTGTCATGGTATATATTAATTATTTCGTTAAGTGATGATGTGAATATTCTTTCTTTTTATTTTACTTTTTTTTTGTCTTCAAAAGAATCGTACACAGTGAGACAAACAAACTGATTACGTCAAACCAATCAGAAGAAGAGTTTCGCTGAATGACGTAGGAGGTGGAATTCCTCAATGTTTCATGCTACATTTCTACGTAACGAGAAACCGCAGAGCTAAAATTCCAAAAACATTATATATTTTTTAATCTCGTGTACATAATCAAATTGTTAAATATATAAGGACGGTGAAAACGGAAATGTCCATTATGAAGGAATGCGCTTTTTCTTATCGCGATCTCTAGTATTAATATCCTATTTGTTACAGAGCACTGTTATTCGTATTTTGTTCAATTTTCACCACAACATTGACTTTCTAATACATCTATTACTGAAAAGAGCACAGTCTTTAATATGAAAGCTAACAAGCTGTTACTAATAGCCATGCGTAAAGTCTCATCGTAACACGCCTCCAGTGCTCTCACATGCTTCTCCGGTGGTCGAGACTGTAATTCCGTTTGTTTGAGATTGTTTATTGTTAGCATGGAATTTGTCTCGCGCTTTTTGTCGACTGGGTGGGCGATCAGCTCGGATGTCTCTAAACTTCAAGAGCAGTTTTTACGCTGCAAAAGATACAAACACGATCTTTAGTTCACTTCAACAAATCAAGGTCTTATATTTGCAAAATTCAAGTCGGCCAATAGAAAACAGACATGCCCACAGAACACTAGTTAAATGAAAGTTTCGAGCGTAGTACCTCTGAGCAGTGCTGCTCCCTACCCATGAATTAACGAACTACTTCAATCTTTCATATTATTTAATAAAAAATCTCATTTGATTACCTGTGGATCTATTCATAATATTGAGCTGTTTGCCATTGGTGTTATTTTACTGACATTTACATCCAGGAAAATAACTGTTCAAATTGAAGATGAATATGTTGTTTGAAATGACATGAAACGGCCCTATTGTCCTATAGATGGGATTGGGAACAATTTATGAGGATCGAGTGTTTCGCACGTGATCCTGGTTACGCCAAGTTTCTCATGACATGCGAAAATAATCTTGCGTAAAAAGGCATTAACAACTCTGCTCGAATTGCAGAAAAATATCAATTAAAATCTCCACACAATGAATGTAGTGCTTTGATTGTAATAACCAGCGGAGCTGACTGGCTCAGTGATGGAACTACCTCTGATAAACAGGACACCAGGATTCGATCCCCAGCCAGCCCAACCATTAAGTTCTCCTTATTTTCACACCTAAGAACAATTTGTAAAAAAATTATATCACGGTCTAAGAAGTTTTCAAAGAAGTAGATAGCTGCACTATAACACATGATCAATGTGTCCTCGTATGTAACTTTTCAGCTTAAATACGTTTTAACTGTAAAAAGATGACATCTACTTTTGGTATAAGTAAAACATAATGTTGTTAACGAAAATAACATTACAGTAAGACAACAAAAATTAGAACAAAAAAGTACTGTACTGCGGTCTTACTTTCTGTACTGCGATGAACTCCTGAATTTTGCGATGTCAAAACTTGGTGCATGAGGCATATGTATGATAAAGGCATTTGGTAACACAACAAACTCGAATCCTTGAGCTTCAAGCTCCATTATATGGGATACTTTGTTCCAACCAAATCCAACAAATCGTGTGTCGTATTCTGGTATATCTTTCCTTACAACAATGTATGGTTCGAAGTCTGTTTCCCACTGCACCTGGAACAATTACAACAAACAAAAATCAACCACATGTATCATATTACACTTAGAAAGAAACAATTTAACCATAATAATAGAACGTGATTTTGTTTCCATGGTATATTTGATGTCTTTCCGAGAAAATGGTCACATAGTATTTACAAGGCACAACACTTGATTTAATTTTCATGATTACGGTGCGTGATATCGCACAGAAACGTAAATAATTAAAAAGTATTTTAGCAATCAATGCTTACGTAACACACACATATTAAAAAAATGCCCCTAAAACAGCTGTTTTCGACTGAATACAGATACCATTTTTATTTCTAATGGGAGCAAGATACGCCAGTCTTGAAGTCGAGTGAAGTACTGTCTTAACGTAGTTTAACGCCTTACTAAAGAGCAGATACGGACATTATTGTTAATTAAACCACCCACCATTTGACGAGAAAAATTACACTTTCTTGGCGAGAAAAAAATACACTTAAACCTGTTTTTTGTTTTATAATTTCTCTGTGCACTTTTCAGTGATAAAGACCTTACACAAGCATATATGTGCATGGATTTGTAGGCAAAAACTTTTTAATGACAAGCGCCTTTTCTTTTTCAGTCAAAAGCTTTTATCTGGAAAGTGTCTTTGCTTTCGCTCAAAACAGTCTATGCGCAGTGAAGATAATGAAATTTAATAAATTCTGCAATGTGGGTATTTTTAAAGGAGTTTTTATCTTTTCTCTCAGGAAATATATAGTTCCATTTATATAGTTACACTATTCTGCATAAATCCGTATTATCAAAGTAGAAAACACAATTTTCTGAGCACTGTGATAAGATGTCGCAAATTGGTAGTTTCTGTTAAATTTATTACTCAAATATTGCGAACACATTGGCGTCTAGAAATACAGAAATATACTTCTTACAAAGGAATATCTACGAACAATCTTGAGTACTATGTAATGAATACTGTATGGATTTAATTTCCTTAATGCTTTGATTTAGGGGCTCCATAGACTAGTGGTCAGAGCGTTGAACTCATGTTCGCGTGGTCCCGAGTTCAATTCCCGACTGGAGTCCCACTTTTCGGCGTCCACCCAGTGTCGTGAGGAAAACTGGGGAGTCACGTGAATAAAGCAGTGACGGCCACTCGGTCTAGAAAGCCCCTAATACGCATGTTCGTGGCTAGATAACGCGCAATGCTGACCACCCTGCCGTCACTCAAGTGGATACAGTTCCACCAAGCGCGGACAGATGGCGTTGGGACAGACTCTGGACCTATCGGTCTGTAACGTCGGTGGTTATTGTTATTTTAATGCTTTTATTAACAGAATGTCAACACTTGTTGCTACATAACAGAATTTCATTTCTGACTAAAGGATATCAAGTATTGTATTCCATTGTGCTGTAATATACATTATCAGAAACTTCAGTTGTTTTCAGAATGTAGATATTGTGTTTGTTTTTAATTTGCACTGGCCGGACTGGAATATAATTTAACGCTTTGTCGCTATTCTCTATTTCAGCTGAGTCCTTAACCTTCCTTATATAAATAGTTATCTCATATCTGTCGACAGAAAGACAAATTAGTAGCTTCCCTGATTCCTGGTCGAATGGTTAGAACGCTCGCTTTCTACGCGCGTGGACCGGCTACAAATCCGATAGAAGTCCACTGAACGGAGTATTTGTGAACCTACTTCAACGAAAATTGTACGTCTCATCCTTAGAAACCCACAAGCTGGTTTAAGCCCTTAAGCATAATTTAAATCAAAGGTATGATCTTATTTTATATAGTGTAGATGAGTTAGAGTATTGCAAGATGTTCACTGACTTGCTGATAATAATACGCAGCGCTTGCTTTTATTTAGCGTTTAAAGTTTTTATGTTTATTTTGTTCTAATTGTTCTTAACCAAGCTTATGAGAATCTCAGCACAAAACCACTAACATCTACATTTCTACACACTTTACATAATCTATATAATTATCACCAACTTTTGCCGTAATTGGTACTTACCAGCGTTGATAAGCAGTTTTCAAATGGTGACGAAAATTTCTCACCTTTCTAACGTTTACAAAACATTGTCCGCTCCCATGATCGCAGAAATGGAACGGCCAGATATTTGGTGTAACAAGTATAGGTGAAGAGCGAAATAAAGATTTGGATAACAAGAAAAAGAGGACTAGTGTAATGGCACATGGCGCTAATAAGATTTTCTTCAGAATTTAAAGATTGCTCATCAAAACCGGTAAGTAGCAACTACTGCATTTGTTTAAGTCTTCAACGCATCATGACTTTCTTTATCAGAAACGTATTATACAAAAAAAAATAAATAAATAAATAAAAATGCACTCACTTTGTAGGGTGTTGTTGCAGTTCTCCACTTGGCGAAATTAGTAGGAGCATGTCCTTTTGTCCAAACGTGATACCGAAATGTAAACAACGTACCCATATCAAGCATATTCAGAAGTTCAGCTTTACTTTTTGGGAATGTAATTCTGTACCGCTGTGTTTCAAATGCAGGAACAACCAAAGCCTGAAAAATAATTAAAGAAGTCTTATACACACACATACGTTACGATAATAAATGTGGAGATGAAACGAGGCTATAGCAAAGATAAAACGAATATGGAATTCTTTCTCTGTTGACCAGTGTATTAAAATACAGCTGAAAAATGAGAATGGGATTAGCAGATAAAAAACGTTAGCGAGAGGCGAAACATTAAAATACCATATTTACGCGAATCTAAGACGCTCTCGAATTTAAGACGTACGAGAATGTAATATTTGTTGAAAAAAAACAACAAAAACCATTATATATTACAAATGCTTTTTGAGCGCAAACTCGAGTAATATGATAAATACTGATGCAAATCTTTTACGATAGTTCCAGGAATTGTATAATAAATCTGCTTCTATATGGAAAATAAATTCTCTAATTTTGTACTTAAGCATCAAATTTAATATTGTTCAATGTTGAAGTACAAATTCTTTACTTAATCGCGACTAACGGCGATAGCAATCATTGACAAAAACCCAATCATTTTCTACTTTAACCTGAGTCTTAGCCAAAATGTAGGCCTAGACTTGCAAAACTCGAATCTAAGATGCACCTTGATTTGGGAGGAGAAAAAATAGAAGGAAAAAAAAAGCACCTCTTAGATTCGCGTAAACACGATGGATAGAAAAATAAACGAGAAAAGGTAATAATGACTAACTAAACCACCATTATAAGTACATGACACTAAATCCCTTTGCTAATACGCAAAATGAAATTATAAATTTCGAAACCAATATCTCGAAATAAAGCAAGTTCGATCAAACCAAGAATATTAACTGTACGAGCCCCGCTTGTTTTAAAATAACCTTGGTCTACCATGCAATTTTCGTAATATTTGTTATGGGTTATTCTTCTATAATGATTTTAATTATTTTTTTAATATAACTCTTTAAAACCATCATATATAGCACACACTATCCCGTATAAAGAATCCAGCTCGTGTCGTGAACTTTGTGTAGATAAATAATGTAAGATGACAATTTGGCAATTTTATGCACAAGTTAGCTAAAACTAAATACATTCAAATTGAATTGGATTTATTTATGGCCTTTTGGCATCTTTAGCTCAGGCTGGAATGGGGTAGGTAGAGGATAGGGAGGGTATTGGCCAGGGCTTTACTTAAGGTACCATACCGGCATTTGCCTGGTGAAAGAGTAGAAACCCTGGAAAATCTCCGTCAGGATGGTCGGCTACGAGGTTCGAATCGGAGTACCTACCCATTGCCTATCCTTATAAATCTAAAGAAACCCTTCTTTAAAAAGAAAATTGAAATTTCTGACTACAATTTAAAAGATTACTTCCAAGGAATATTTCGTTCATTAATATTTTACATTCACCATTAATTTTAAAGTATTTGGACTTCATAAAAATTAGATATCAGATTTCAAAATGATCTTACAAAGATCAGAAATTTAAATCTAGAAAAGAATCATTCCAAAACGTAATATAACTGTAAAGAAAAAATACTCTCTGGCTAGTCAGTTATTTGAAGAGAACAAACTAAATTAGAAGACCACAAGACACTAATGCTCTTGCCTTTTGTTTCAAGCGAAAATAAATAAACTATTTAAACAACTAACAAACTAACTTTACAAAGCGTGCTCTTCACAATGTCAATAAAAGTAATTCCTTCTTCACTCACCTTCTTGGAAGACTCCAAATTTAATACTTGAATTGACTTTTTAATATAGGAATACAGTCCATACATGGGTAGAAAATCAATATCAGTTAGGAAGACATACGGTGTATTTACTTGCTGGAGGCCAACATTGCGCAAGAAGTTTACAGGGTAGAAATTCTAGAAATGAGTAAATCAGTATTTAGTTACATCTGACTTGAAAATTAGAAATCTATCATTTACCCAATTCCCTTTTATAAACTAAAAATCAACAGGAGCATTCATAAAGAATTCGTATTATACATACATAGATAACAGACTACAACTGGGTACTACTTACTGTATAAAAAGCAAATTGTCTATATTTAGAATTATAATCCCATTTGTCTTATTCAATTCCGTGAAACTGGTTCTCTTCGCCGTCACCCCTAAAAACTAGCGTACGTATGTAAAATAACAAATTTCAAATCTCTACCTTTTAGGCTTATTGCACTAATCAGCTGAATTCACTGATCCTCCTCCGTTACCTCTCTACACTCAAAATGGTAGCCATTAAGCTATACTTAAATGAAGTCCGGTTCTGAACATTAATTAAGTTGCCATAGGTAAGAGTGACAAGATGGCACGGACAGGAGAAACAATGCCATACGTACAGTTATCAAGATGAAATCATAAAGTATAGCGTCCTGGATTACAAGAATTAAGTGCTGTTGTGTTCTAATTTATCATTGCTGCATACTATATTTTATACAATTACAAATTTAGGAATCCACCTTCCTTGCCACCAAACAGATTCAATGTCCATCCTTACACTACTGTAATCTGCGACCTGAGAATTTTCAATTTTATTTTATTTATGGCCTTGAGGCATCTCTGACTCAGGCCGCAATGGCATAAAAATGGAACTCCACACCAAACAGATTTTTTCTCCCATCTTGGAAATATATTAATTCTAGAGATGAGTCGATACGAGAATTTCTCGATACGACCTTTGATACTCGATACTTTCTTCAACACTACAATGTAAATGATATACATGTAATTAAAAGTAATATATAAATTAGAGATGGGTCGATACCAGAATTTCTCGATACCGGTACTTATTTCTAACCTTCGGTACTTGGTACATTCTTCAATATTCTTCTACAATGCAAATGATACGTATGTAATTGTAAGTATTATATAAATTAGAGATGGGTCGATACCAGAATTTCTCAAAACCGGTACTTATTTCTGACCTTCAGTACATTGTACTTTCTTCGACATTGGTCTACCCACACAGCGCAGGTACATTCTTTTAATATGCTAAGAATATCCCCGTGGGGATATTGGAATATCCCAAGGATATTCTTGGTATATGCGTAGAACATTCTACGACTATCTGAATGTACAGAATGAGGGGATATCCTAAGGATATTCCTGGGTATACCCCAAGTATATTCACGAATATGTCGAGAACAATTCTCGGGTGCTTGTGCAAAAGGGGTTAAGTCCTATCTCATTTTTTAAAAATGTTAGAGCGCTTTTATTTCCAAACATAGTAGAGAAGTGCTGTGTATTTCCAACTTTCAAATCAAGTTGTCTCACAACTAAGGGTTTGTAACTTCTTTTGCACAAGCATCCTAGAATTATATTTGCAGGAAACTCCAACCTAGAATATATATATATATTTTTTTTAATATTCCAAAAAGTATATCCCTTATTTGATACCAAATATTCTGGGACGTTGTACCCATATCGTGGTTCCAAATAGGATATCCGTGGGATAGATATCTTGTGCTACGTGGGGCAATGCATATGATACATATGTAATAAAAAGTAACATATAATGTTTTCTATCGTTTTAACTGTTCTACTGTATTACCTTCTTCTATCTTAAATATTTACAATAATTTTGTATAATTCGATCTTAAATATGCAATTCTTTATCACTTTGCTTTACAGAAGAGTGGAAGTCGTATTTTTAAAATTTGAAACTGTTAAAGTTAATACTTCTTTCACTTAGTAGGGCAGATCAAAATATAAGACAATGTCACCTAAAAATACTTTTCAGTGACGATGTTATAGTTTTTTTGTTAAGGAACACGAGCATTCCCGCCCTACCAGAATCAAGTCAGCTTTTGTCACGCTCTCTCTCTCTCTCTCTTACACACACACACACTGAAAATATAAAAAAATCAAGTAAATTGTGTTTTTAAAGGTCACTGAAGGGTCGGTGGTTAAGTAGTTTCAAACCTCACAAAATCAGCACTGTATCCGTCATCCTCTTTTCTCACACACATTTGACCGATAGTACAAATAGTGCGTCTACTTATTTTATGACGGTATGTGGTTATCTGTATGTGTGTGTGGGTAGATAGACTTAAAGAGGACGAGTTACTGAAAGAACGCCGTTTTACAGAACCCGTAAGCCAAGGGACAGGAGGGAAATTGACAATGAAGAAAGAATTCAACCGCTTTCCCTGAAACTTGAGACTAGGAGCTTCATTTTGGTGCAGCAGAGATCATGCCAGGCATCGAAGGTCTAAAGGATAATAAAATTTCTCACCAATCCATCTTTTATTTTCAGTCGACTTCTCTCCCACAACTAGGAAACTTTCTTCATGGTATTTCTCTTTTGAATACTCAAGAATCTTTTCGTCGCAGTATTATATTCAGAAAAAGAAAATTATTATTACGTTTACTATGCGTTTTTTTTTTTTCAATATAACGCAAATTGAGTGCGAAAGAAGAAAATATAGGATGGCGTGAGGGGTAAGCAATTTTTAGTGTTTGTAAGAATGCTTTCATTCAGTACTAAATATTTATTAAGACTTCTTCTACACTTCTAAAATTTTACATCTCAACAACTAGAGATAAGTCGACACCAGAATTTCTAGATAAACCCGATACTTATTTCTAACCTTCGATACTTGATGCACAATGCCTTTCAATGTATTAAATAATACATACTTACTTACTTACTCTATGGCTTACGGAACTCGCAAGTTCATCGCCGCACTAACAAACGTTCTCCACTGGATTCTATCCTGAACAAGATCAAGCCAGTTTCCATCACAAATACCAACTTCACGAAGATCCTCACATTAATTAAAATTAAAATGTAAGTGTATTGTTTCCTATAATTTATATTTTAACTCTGTCCTGAGTCATAGATGCCTCAAGACCATACTTAAAATTAAAGAAGCCTCAAGATGTAAGCTATAGACCTAACGTTCTACTATGGGATTATTTAAAAAAAAGATATTACTGTCAAAAAATTTCAAAGTATAGACTTCATTAGTTGAAGTATCGATCGATATCGATACTTTGGAGGTATCAAAAGTATCGCGAACTCATCCCTAAAATTCACATAAATCCTTGGTTCTCCGCACACGCAATAAATTTATATATAAAACCTGTCTCGTTTTGATTATATTTCGAATAATCTCTGAATCTCTGTTAATAGTTGTCACGAACAACCATTAGATTGAAGATAAAGAGACATAAGTATGCACATAACACTGTCTTTATGCATAACGGTAATAAGTTTTAATTCTGACACATAAGTATGAAAAGCATCGGAATATATAAAGCTTGATATTAAGTAGTACAAGATTACATCTTTTCAATTTTTTCCAAGTCTTTTAAGTGTCATCATGGGAAGGATAAGCTGTAAGACAATACGGGTAACATAACAGGTACACACTACCATACCATCTCCGAGAACTTCCTTTTATGCTCAAATTCTCCACGGTTCTGAAACTTCATCATCACCACCAAGTCTAATTAGGAAACTGGTAAGTAGGTAAAATCGCAAGAGAATCAAATCTAATATGGCTTACAGAATGTTCATCGTCGAACATCTGGAACTATGGTGGTCATTTTGGAAACTGTCTCTCCAATGTAGCCAGAGCGCTAGAAGATGTTTATCATGTCCTATATGAAGTTTACCATGTTCAATAAATGTATTTAGAATATATTTCCATTCCTTGTTTAAAATATCCGTGTCCTCATTTCGCTTTTTTTTATATTCCATGTTCCTAGTTTCCTTTCTATGACTAGTGTGGGGTATGTGTCTTCAACTGGCCTTTTTTTACTGGTTTATTTAGTTTTAAATCAAGTCAATAATGGAATGATTTCTTTAATACCGTTAACTTTAAGAGAACTTAAAAGGCTTAGAAAAAGTTGTATTCCATTTTGTGAGTGTCCCGAGGAAACATGATAAAAATTCATTCATTCTTAGATGGTCTTAAGCAAGCATACTTTCTAATGACAAATTCAACATTTCTTAAAGAACAATTCTCTCAAGTAAAAAGCTCTAGTCGAAATCTCCCATCGAGCCCTTGAATATGGCATAGGTTGATTCTGGTTTAATTTGAATTTATTTTAAGACCTTTAGGCAACTATGGCTCAGGCCGTATGGATGATGATGGGATGAATTGGTGAAATGAAGAAAGTGAGAGTACACCGAGAAAACTCACGCACACGGTGTTTGTCCACCACAAAGCCCACATGGCTTAAGCAGGGATCGATCCGACGACTCCTAGCACCAGAGGTGAGCGCTCTACCAACTGAGCCACCGTGGCCCCCGGTTGATTCTGGTCTAGTTGCAGCACTTCTATACAGTTCTCGTGGTTTCTGTGAAGAAAAAAAAAATCCTAGGAAAGATTCATACAGCCACGGATATTAGGTTCCCGTTATCATTCCTTTCAAAGTGGTACACGTTCGTGCCAGCTTTCACGCAATGTTATCCATAACTTTACGTAGTAACATGAGAAAACTATGTGAAACGGGAAAATCGGTTCTTTTTATTTCCAAGTGATAAAAATCTAAGATCTGGTTGACGAGTTAGTACACGGCAATATTTCCTAGGGGATGTCCTTTAATGACATAGTTATTCGTTAATTTTCTGTACCGAATTGTTGGTGTAATTACCAATACGATTTATTTGAGTAGCATATTAGCTGGTTATTTCCAATGGAAGGGAGTAGGAAATGATCACATGTAGGAGTTTCTCAAAGAAATCTATACCAAACGGTTGTAGCTCAATTGGTAGAGTCCTGGTTTAGCAAACGGAAGGTCTTGGGAACGAACCAAGCGGCAGTCTATTCAGACATTTTCCACTGTCACACCAGACAAATGCCTGGATGGTACCTTTAAATTAGCCCTTGTCTGATTTCCTTTCAACATTCTCTCTCCTCCTACCCTATCCCGGTCTGAGTCAGAAGTTGCCTAAAGGCCATAAATAAATTCAAATTCAAGGTAAATACATCATTACAATCCGTACCGACCTATCTTGAGGCCTGTTTCTATACATTACACACATGTTTTACTTTATAAAATAACAAAATAGAAAGCACATTTCTTGTCACAGGAACGAGGTTTTACAAAGTGGGACTGATTTGACATGATCCGTTTTTTCCATTTATTCAAGAAACAAGATTGCCATCTATCATATTGCTACTCGTGTTGAGTCATTTTGGTCGTTTTTATGTAGTATCTTCTACGGTATTTTGAGTTCGTGATAATCACGTTAGAAAGAAGGCGAAAGCTTCGCAAGTCGCCTTCAGTGTGTGTGGTCTCAAGCTTCGAACTTCGGAGTCCACTAAAACGAAAGCTGTACGTACGTCCTGTACTTATAATACTTACAAATTACTAGCTCATTTTCAACCAAAGCAGTATTTTAAAAATACATATACATACCCCTTCTTTATACACTATATGGTAACCAATGTTCTTTCGAGAGCTAAGAATTTCGGATCCCAATGCGTAACTGAGAAACTGTTGGGCTTCTGCATCAGACATATAAAGTGTCAAACTGATAGGACCTGTAAAAGAAAATAATTCAGTGCACTTGCCATTCAAATAGCTACAACAAATCTGATAGGCTATATACAACGAAACTAAATATCCGAAATATTAAATACATTTCATGTTAGCATTACTACTTTCCGAATTGCCATAAAGTATAGAAAATATTGTTTTGAATAGTGTGCTCGTATGTGTTCTCTCTCGCTTGCAAATTTTCAGCATGCTGTTAACGAAAATGTCGAAATATTCAAATTGCAACAATATACGGTTACTCTGTGTATATAAGTTATTTATTGCCTATATAGCGTTGTTAACAATGTCCATGGAGGCATTTCTCTATCAGACCTTTTAGGAATGTTAAATGAATATTACTATTCCATGTGTTCTACCATGAAATTTTGTGTCTTGTGTTATAAAGCGACAAGAAAAGGAAGAACAGGGTAAGTGTAAACCCGTTTTCTGTTATTTTATTGTAATTTCTATACGTCACACATCTTTGTAGATACGATGTGAAATGTAGCGTGATTTGTGATATTCATTTGAACTTATTTTATGGCCTTTAGGCATCTTAGGCTAAGACGGGGAAAGGGTGGGGAAGAGGATGTTGGAAGGTAATCGGCCAGGGTCTATGTAATTTGTATGTACCATCCCGGTATCTGCCTGATATAACTAAGGGAAAATTTAAGAAAAACTTAGTCAGGATGGGTGACCGCTGGGATCGTTCCCTTGGCATTCCGACTGCTAAGCCAATACTCTACCAACTGAGCTACGGCCGCTAGGTATTGTGATTTTCATATTTAGCAATATTCTCCAACTAAATTACATCATGTGAGAATGAAATTTGGCAAAATCATAGCGTTACCCACACGGTTGTGGGCGTATGAGCATTTTATTATGAATACATTTCTCATGCTAATGAGACGTTAGTAATACATTTTTGCGCATGACGTGAGAATGGCCTGACCGGTTTTAAACATAACTTGTATGTTTACAAAGTGGACAACGCCTCAATGTTTTTCCCCCATTAGCATTTTAAGCTAATTACCATTTCCACGGCAACGAGACTCAAATATTAAACTCAAATTCACGCAACATGAGAAAGCGATTAAATCCATTCCAACCATAGATGGATGGCATGGTGACGAGGGAACTACCTTCAATGTTTCAACCGTATTGAAGTTCTAGTTATAGAAATAGTATTGGTTAAGGTGGTAATAGTAGTAGTAGTAGTAGTAGTAGTAGTAGAATTAACAGTAGCATAATAGCAGTAGTAGTAACTTACTACTACTCCGATGTCTTGTAGGCATGATAAATGGATGTAATAAAATTATATCATATCAAATTAATATAGTCGTTATGGCAAATACAGAAATCCAGAACTTACGGTGGAACTAGTACTAAACTAATGAATAAAGAACTTCAGGGAATGGGGGAGGGGGAAATCGTATTCCGGAAACCAATCACTAAATTTACTTTGTAAAATAAGGTTGAATATCAGATAATATGTAGATAAATAGTGTATAATCAGGGTGTTCCCTCAATTTACAGGAGTAAAATTTTTGACTATTTCATCCTCCATCAAAAACCAGTTGAGATGAAACTTGAAAATAATTTAATTTGTCCCACATAAAACATAATTCAAGGAATACGTTATATTCTATGGAGTTCGATTTAAAAAATCTATAAATCCTTAACTTTTCTTTTTGTATCTTTCCACTTATTAAAAAGTATAAACATTTTGCTTATGTATTCAAGCAACGTATTTTTTTTCTTTACATTCATTCATCTTGGATGACTTTGGTTAAACAACTTGATGTTATATTTTAATAAAGAAATACAATTGAGCAAATAATGCAAATTGTTGTTATATATTAAAGGAAGTAGGTCTTTAGTTTTTTCATTATCTTTGTCAGGTTTTCAGTTTTACTCTCCAAAACTGGTCCTCCTCCTTCAATATTTTCTAAAACTATCCGAATAAATATTAATTTCAATTTCCTTTTCTTAATTCAATTCTTATTTAAAATTTCAGTATCCTTCCTTTAACTTCTCTTTGCTGTCATATTGCTTCCGTGACTGTACCTGATTTTCTTGAATGTAGGAGCCCTTCAACTTAATACTGTATTATATTATTAGGCAGAAAAATTGCTTAACCTGAATTTAATAACCTCCTCTTTTTTTTTTTTTTTTTTTTTTTTTTTTGACTAACCACGCTAATTCTTGACTTGACCGACTTTTTCTTAACAGGAGTAAACGTATTTGCAAACAAAATTACAGACTTTATATGGGGTATCAGTTTTACTGATTGATGGCCTAAAAGCTAAAACCACTTTATTCACAAACTCAACATATAAAACCAAAATTTTAATTTGTTTGTCTGAGGCACCTAATAATGCATAAAAGCGAACGTTTTCAGGTTTACGTATAAAATGTATTTGTGAACACTAATGGGAAAATGCATGGCACAGGAAATGAAGCTAGATGTACAAAACAGACTAACATGAATGAATAATGTGGTTTCACCGTTAAAGACATACTCACGAAGGGAGGAGAGAAAAGTTGCAGAGGAAAACGTAAAAACGCCAGGGGTGCCTAGGCAGCCCTGACGATTCCAGAGAGAAGAACTGAGGATTGAATCATGATTTGAACTTTGATAAGCAGATTAAGTGAGTACAAACAAGGAATAGAAACAAATATGAAATACATTTTGCAGGTTGTCAAGAGTATGTGCGTCGGATATGATTATTTGGAGCAGTCAATAAATAACGAGGCAGAGAATATTTCACTAATTTTAAAAGTATTGTCTGCAGTTGTTTAGGCATTTATGCCAGTGTGATACTAGCCGAAGAATGCCATGCTCGTAGAAATCCTTAGGCTACTGTTTGAACAAATTGCGCACGCACACCTTGACTTCATCGTCCGTTTGAAGCCATTGTGTGCTTCCACTGAAGACTTTGCCGTTTGGTCTCGGGCTCAAAGTGGTGGCACCGTCTTTGGCCACTGGTAACATCTACTGAAAGAAAGCCGTCCCCAGCGCCGTTGTAACGCTGCAGCGATTGCAGAGACATGGTCGTGCGACAGGTCTGTTGTTCTGGCGTCGTTTTCAAAATGAACAAAATGGTTGCAGTCGCTGCTTGGCTAGCATCCTTTTCACATTTGTTTCGGGACACATACGTCATCAAGCAAAAGAAACATGTGCTAAACGTCTTCTTCACACCAATACCTACATTTCAGACCCGTCTCACGTTTTCTTAATACCATAGTGCTCGTGAGGTATCTCCTGCCTCGTATTTATTGACTATACCTAATACAATATTTGCGATTTCGCGTCAGGAACGGAGGAGAGAGTATCTGCGTAGAGATGGATCTAAAATCAGGATTTCTGAGACCTTCCCTTTCAGTACTTTATTCAGAAAAAGAAGTCAAGTAATTGTTCCTACTTTAAAATCAATTTATTACAGTCGTATGTTATAGGTTACTAACCTTCCCAATGTTTACACAAGGCTTCAACCATCTGCAATCTGTCCATTGATAACTGAGCAACCAAAGTGACATCATAGCCATCAGGTGAAGGTTCATAGTCATAGTCAAGAAAATATAAGTGCGTTCGGAGGTTAGTAATTCTCGCTCTTCGAAACTCGTAGCATGGGTCTTCTTCATTCAGCTGAAAGAAACAAGGACTAGTCATTAGCATCTGGATAAATGAACACACGTAAGTACACATCATCTTGAAAGTGACCACGAAGCTACACTGAATCAGACTTTTTCTAATCTGTCAAGGATATATGAGGAAACAAGATAGTTAACTACGTTGTCGCAGTGTATAATTCCAACTTAGAAGTGGGAAGGTACAGGGTTGTTCACGTCACAGCACTTAAATGGCGGGACGGTATATTCAAACTAGGCCCTGGCAGACCTCCTCCCAACATAATCTCCGCTACACCATCCTGACCTCAGTCACAGTTCCTTAAAGACCGTGAATAAATTTCAATTCAATTTCATTGCTGAATACATCTTGTTCTTCATGTGCGTCGACGTTGAGAGTAACTACACTAAGAGATTTATGACAGATAAACCATAGTTGAAAACGGATGTACACCATTTCAATGTCAAAAAGAAACAGACAAAATCAAAATATTTTGTCGCTGAAATTTTACAACTACTTGATAAGATTTTTGATTTGTACCAGAGGGGAAACGCTTATGACCATTTACTCAATCTCTTTCTTGTCATCAAATTACTGATTGAACTGAAAAGAACTCTATGATTATTTACCAGATAACGCCAACACGTTTCTATCTTAACTTACCTCACTCAGTTCTCTTTCTTTTAGTGATGTCTTTGTATTATTGCAACCAAAGAGTTCCCTTCTCAGAAGATTTCCATCATATTCCAAAAACGTCAGGTACAAATTTCTAAAAAATTCAACATGCTTGTTTTTCACTTTTAATTTTTTCGGAGAATTCCAATGAATTACCTGAAAGTAGACGTGTTTATAACAATTTTAAACATCATTATCAGAGATTAGATAGATAATAACTTTATTATTAAGAATGATCATGGTAAGTACAAAGATTCTCTGAGAACAACAGGAAGTTTCTGTTAAACGCTGGCAACACTGTGTGTAATCTTGATACGTATCTCGGAAGAAGGGCAGTTTTTCTAGTATAACACCTAGATTATTGTGTGGAACACAATTCATTTCCCGGGCCACTGTTTTCGTTGCGATCCATCAATTTCTTGACCAGTAACTATCGGCATTCCATTGGAATTGAATTTATAAACTGAACTTACAAATTTAAGGGCAGAGCGTATGGCCATCTTAATTGTACTTAATTGCTGTGAGTCTCCACGGAAGTAACCGCTGGCGCTGAACAATTTGGATCCCAAATGACATAAATTAAATCAACAAGGAGAAACTATCTTACAATATTTTTGACATGAATTACATTAATAACTCTATTAAACTTATTTCTCATACACAAAAATATACGTGAAGAACACGATATGAAGAATTTTATTATACCAAGCCTCTGCAAAGAAATTACTCCATGGAAAACTTTACAGACTTACAGTAATAGTAAACTGAATCGAAGTATTAAAAGAACTTGTAACATACAACAAAGGACTAGTCAAAAACTGTAGTCACGAAAAAAAAAGGTATTCAGGGAACATAGCATTTAGTTTTCTATTTATGGACTAAATAGGCACATAAATCCTCAGCCTGTGACTTGTAAATCAATGGACATGTGTAGATTTGTATTAACTGACAGACACACGAACATTCACATAATCATAGAGTGAAAATATAGAACAAGTGAAAATTACATATACAATACAATTACATACATGCTCAAGAAGAGAAGCAGGGGATTATACTGCTGATAAAGCTTCAAAAGAGAAATGAACCTAATATCAAAATAAGAACTCCCACATAGATCATAATTATTAAAATTACAAGTGTACAAGCAATAAGTATTGTCCCTAAATTATAGACTGAAAGAGTATACAAATAAATAAATCATTTATATATTGACAAGAGTATTGGATTTAGTTATTGTTAGAAGTAGATAATTGCTTATTGTACTGATCAGCCTGGCTAATATACTTTTAATATTTTCCTTCGTGGTTAGAAAATTATGATATCTTAGATGGTGTACTAACACTTGACAGTAGATTGTATCTAATAGATATTTAATTTGAATTTTATACATTATTATACCTTCAATAAATTGACCATCAATTATTTTCATTTATGTGTACAAGGGTTCAATATTGATATACTCGTACCAAGATTCATAATTGTATTGTGTGTAAGGTAGTTCAAATTTATAACATAATATTCTTTTTAGCATTTTTATGTGCTTAAATCCTTTCATGACTATTTTTGAACTCGTATTCCATTATAGCTGCATATTAAAGTATAGTTCTTACTAGAACTTTTAATATATGACCTCACACTAATGATTTCAGATCATAGATTGTAAATAAAACTAATTAAGTTCTGAGCTGTTAGTTAAAACTAATTAACTGTTTACATAAGCTGTGTATGTGAACATTAAATTTAAAAGATTCTTCAAAAGGACAACTAGATCTTTAACCAAATAAATTTTGGAGATATTTGCCCCATAACTGTATACTTACTTATTATGTAATTGGTTTTCAGGGTGTAAAATATAAAATTGATTTTAATTTTATTATCTTTACTCCATTTTTCAATTTCATCAATATCAGCTTGAATTTTGATAATGTCAAGGTTACTGTTAACTGTACCAAGCAAATTAAAATCGTCCGCATACAATATTGGCATTCTTCACTCTAATACATATGTCATTAATAAATAAATTGAACAGGAGGGGCCCTACAGGAGAGCCCTGCGCAATACCATTACCTTTCCTTGCACATACAGACATGGTTGTTCACCTTGATCTGAAAATATATATATGTATTGTAAACAATTTCACATAATGTGGAACTAAACCTATATCATTTAACTTATTTAATAAAATGGAGTGATTTACTTTATCAAAAGTCTCTGACAAATCAAAATATATATCACACCGTGCTCTATTTTTATACACCTTTGTATAAATTAAATACTTTTACATAAGTTCGTAGCTATAGATTTTCCAGGAAAGAATTCGTGTTAACTTTCATGAAAGATAGGTTTTTAATTAAATTGTAAATGTTCGGTTATCAGCATTTCAGTCTTACAAAACCGTTTAATACTGATACAGGTCTATAATCCTCCTAATAGATATATCTCCTCCTTTGTGTACTGGTACAATTAAATCTCTTTGCTACAAACTCGATAATATTCTGACTGTAATGATCTGTCAAATATATATGCCAACGTTGAAGTATATACCCCAACCTTTGATTACATAATTAGGTATATTATCTGACCATACACTTGATCAGGCCTTCAACCTCTGTGTAGCCTTTATTACATCGCTGTCTTTTATATAGTGCCAGGATGTATATAGTGTTAAGTATCATTAATTCATCAGCCAGCAAAACTTAAAAAAATTATCTTTGTCTTCATAATTATCAAATCTATCCGTTGATTGATTAAGTCTAGATATAGAAACTAGGAAATATATCATCTTTTCATAACTTAACAGTTGATTCGGGAAGGGAACGGAGTTCAATAAATCCATGACACTAAACTATACCTTTTAATCCTAATAGACAGCTACCTGAACCTACCTTCAAATCTGTAACTTCAGTATAACAAAGTTCACTTCTCGTATTGTCACTTAGTTGGACATTCCACTGGCAAGGTAAATTATACACCAAATATGGATGTTGTTTTATGATAGCATTAAAAATATCCTGGTCAGCCAAACTAGTGGTTAGCATTGTAATAAGATCTTTCTCAGCAATGAGTCTCCAAAGTTGACCCCAGCCCATGTCTCTCAGTTTCTGCAGACTTAATAAAATTACTCCAGTATTATATCTGAAAGAAAATGTGTATATTTACTATACAAAAAATACATCTACAACTATAACATAACTTTGTGCTTCTCAAAATTAATTATGTCAGTAATGTTAAGAGATTACATTTAATACGTCTTTATTTAGAGGTTATCTAGAATAGACTGCCTCATTTGGATAACATCTCTGTCGACAAACTCAGCGACGCATGAACCTGTGTATCAGAATAGATAATTTTATTATAACCCATGGAACACCATACTTAAAAATGAAATGTAGACTACAACAGTCTTCAGTTTGTATATAGATCACGTATTTGCTCGAACGATTTCGAATTCACTTGAGTTCTTCACCAGGAGCGCACACCAACGAAAAATTAAATAATTATATAGAAAGTAAAACAGAAGAGGAAGAAATAAGAAAGTATGTGCTGAAAAAGAGAAACGAAAAACTGTTTCGGCCTGGCATACAAGGTAAGATTATGATTCGGCAGAAATTTTAATTTTGATATTATTTCGATATTTACCCCATATGTCGAACAATCGAGCAAATGTGTGTTTTATACACACTCAAAACTGTTTCAGACAAGTAAGTACACTGCATATCACCAGTTCGCGTAAATAAATATTTCTCTTAGCTTTTAGTTTATATAGTACTTTTAGAATATACGGAAATTCTGAATCAACTTAATCTGTTTTAGTTACCATAAGCGTAGTCCAGGAAGATCTAACGACTAAGAGATGAATAGTTCAAGTTTTCAGGGGCAAAACACACGCTTCTTATGTCAAAGGAAGATATCAAAGCGACATGTAGTATTAAGATAGGAACTGTGTGAGGCACGCGTATAATAATTTCCTGACGCTACCGCCACTCAAAAATTGTGATATGAAATTGAAGGTGTACTGAATTTAAAATTATCATGCTTATTTTAAAAAGTTACACAAGGCGGACATTCACATTGAACGGTGTATCAAAACTGTTTTTACGTTCATACTAAGAGCCTAGATTAAACTCAGATCGCAGTGTTTTAGAATACGATTGGATTTCGTTTTTGAGAAATTTAGGTTTTCATATTGAGAAAAACACTGTATTTAAAGTAAGCTCTTTCACACACTTGCATTTGACAACGTTGAATCTGCAAATGAAGCACCAGAACTGAACGCACGTAACACGAAATAAAAGTGTTTCAGACGGGTGGGCGTAAGCCATAGTGCTGTATCCCCCATATAATTCATTTTATCTTGTCTTTACAGTCCTTCTAGTTATTGGACCGTTGCTTGAATAGGCATGACAATTTTCAGTCAGTACAGCATTAATTCGCACATCAGTTCTGACTGACAACAACTTTAGAAAATGATTACATACGTCTCTATCACACAGTTCACATCTTAATACCCATGTCACTTTACGCTTTCTTTGACAGAAGAGGCATTTGTTACAATTATTCATTCCTCGATCTCAGGTTTTCTTGAACTATGATTTCGATAGGTAAAACATGATTCAAAGCTTTCACCAAAGAATTATTTCAACTGAATCTGAATAAATAAATAAATAAAAAAGTACCGAATGAATATTTTCGAGTTGAATATCGCTCCTCTTTATTTAATATTTTCAATAAATTAACATCTGTCAATCTGATACCTGAGTTACTTTCACGAAAGTATTTATATTCCCATTAGCTGCTGAGTTTTAGAAGGTCTCCTTTCACTCCATCAATGTTCCAATTTTCACGGTTAGGTATTTATTGAAAATTCCTATTGTGGTGTAATAGTCCAGTATTATGTGAACTTTTTTTTTTTTTTAAGTTCTTGCCGAAACTTCCTAACAGTTTTAAAAACTATCAGACGCCTTACTTGTACTTTGTTCCTCTACGCCGCAATCCGGAGCGGATGTGTGAATGCTGCCACATTAAATGTTTATATTTGTTGATTCTGAAAACTGCATTCAATTACAATCACAGCTGTGGTACTTACGTGCAATAAAAATTTGTGACTAGACTGCAAGAAGCGAACTTATTCAACTTCATCACTGCTTACAACACTTAAAGAAGCAGCCCACAATGAGAGATAGTCGAAAATCATATTGAAGGCAATTCGCACAGAAGACAATATCATGGAACAGAAGTACTGGACAGAGACATATACTGAAGGCGGTACATTTTACACTTAAACGTTCCACCGTATCAGTACTAAGGTTATTCTGAACTTTAAAAAAGCTGCTTAAACTACCATATTATTTACACGATAATACACTGTACAAAATTCCTTGCCTTCTATTATAATTATGTAATAAGTAATGTATTAGGTTGAGTTGAATGTTATTTGATACTTTTGATCTATCTCTATGGGAAATAACAGTATTAAGACATGCCTGTTCTCAATAGCGAAGTTCCTGGAACTTAGATTACACACCCGAATAATAATAATAATATGCACATATTCTCTCGTATTCTGTAATATTCAGGTAATCCTTACTTTGCTACCTTCCAATTATTTTAAAGCAAAACCAACTGTAGATTTCTAAACCTTACACAGTAATTTATGTTAAAATATTATACCAAACTTTCTTAGGCTAACACGAACAATGTACATTGAGCACATAAGCACACATTTTTATAATCTAACTAAAATAAGGCATTAAGTAAGCTTACAAATATATTTTTGAAGGCATGCATTAAATCTACAAGCAACAGTTCAGCCGTTCACCTGTGCAGGCATGCTCTAAACACGGTTAGTGGCTTATGGTTCACACTTGATGGAACAGCAAAATGCATGCATCAAATCATACCCTCTTCCTAGAGCAGGCCAAGGTCTATGTTTCTTCCACAGTTTACCTAGATACCAATCACTCTGATTTTCCACCAACGCAATGGCCTGAAACAATAATTATAAATTTTATAACAGTAAAAAAAAAACTTCAATTTATTATCAAACTCTCCAGCGGAACACTAATACATAAACACCAGTTTGACTGGAAATTATTCACTCAACAGTAGCTTGCAAAACTTTTTATACATTATTGTTGTTTATTTACTTATCCGATGAACATCTATGCTAAAGCATTCATTGGCTACCTTACACTGAAGCAGTTCTCGGTTAAATTATCGGTAATAACTAGGGCCCGGATTTTCAGGATTTTATAAACATCGTTTTAGGTTTTATAGAGTTGGTTAGCCCATTCTAGGATTTTTTTTTTTTTTTTTTTTTTTTGTACCATGCATGTATTAAACTGAAAAATATTTGCATTAAAATGAAATAAGTAGCAAATAAATTTCAACTGCACACACATCTTCCGCCTTTGTTTAACTGCATGACTTTATCAGGTATACCCAGTGCTTTAGTTGGAAAAAAAATATTTGGGGGAGTTCACCTTCATTTCGAAAGCGCCATATCGGTTGATACTGCGCATTATTTCCGCATCGACTCCGGCTTGCGGCATTTTGTCTCGTTCACTGATCGCCTTTCTGTCCTCAGGCTTGACTCCACGTAAGGAACTGGGTTGAATTGCTTCACTGGAGGCCCAACACTGCTGATGAAGATAAGTTCACTGAATCGTTCACAAGTAATGATTTTATTTTGTCGGTCATTCTTTCATTCGTTACACTAAATGCTCTCTCGCATTCAGAAGTTGATATTGGAATAGCGTCAACAATTCTCAACAATGGTTTAAAATCCTCTGGGAAATTACTGGTATCAATATGCTCCCGAAAAGCATTATTAATTTTTCTTTTTTTCAGGAATATGAAACTGTTCACACAAATTTGCAATGTTCTTTTCACTGTACCTGATATCCACTTTGGAGGGCCAGTTTTTCTTGTAGGTAATTTTCAAATCTGAAATTACGTTTATTATTTAGTTACCAAGTGCAGAAGTAAGGCTTTCATGAGCTGCACGAGTTTCATTCTCTACAAGTCTGTTGCGCAAATTATCCACTAGGCTCCTAAAGAACTGGCATCTCTCTATTGACACAACTTTTGAATTATTATGCAGATCAATGTTCTTAAATTTCATGCTTTCAGAAGCCTTAATTGTTTCTTCAGAAAAATCTCCTGGTAAACTACACATTGACTCAAGGACTCTGACAGTTCTTCTAATAGCATTATCAGTATCAGGTAAAGTCATGCTTCTCTTTTGCAACTGTAAAGACAAGTAACTAAATTCAGTCAGTGCATCATTCCCAAATTCAATACAAATTCTTTTGAGGCAAAGATATTGGAAAGTCCCTGGTATTTTGCCCTTTCTTTTGATTCTCTTGTCATGTCATCCTTTGCAGTACTAAAATGTGTTGCTAGTTCCCCCTTAACTTTCCTATATGGCTTTCACAATACGTAGACTCGACGACACCCATCTTACTGGAAATATCTTTCCAATTTTCTTTATTCGTTGCTTTAATGATGGAACTGATTAATGCCTTGGACGTCATTTCTCGTATCATGCACTGCTAATTCCAACCGGGGATTTGAGCAATGCCAAACAATTAGATTTGGAAATATCTTTATTAACTCAGCTGCAACTAAATTGTTTTTTTTTTTCTTTTGATCAACATCACTGAGGCTCCATTAGCAGAAAAAGACTAATTTTTTTTTAACTTCATTCTTTCCATGCGATCTAAATAACTTAAAATTGCACCTTTTTATGTCTGTGGTTGTAGTGTGATTAAGTTCCACAAGATCCCAGAAAAAAGACAATTTCAGAATTTTCTGAAAATGCATCTAAAACAGATTACAAGCGCAGATATTTTTTTTTTTGCTACCTGTAGCAGATTCATCTACAAGAACAGCAATTTTGATGTTATTTTTAACTATTGTTTCCGCAATTTTTTCTTATTTCTTTCGTTATGTGATCAGTTATGTTTGCATAACTGAAATTTGTATGCGAAACTCCACCCATATCAAATCCATTTATTTCCTGTAGTTCTACATCACAAGAAAAATCACTGAAGGGTCTATTTTGTTTGGCAATTTTGTATGCTGTACGGAAAATCCTTACTGTGATATCCAATTGTTTAGCATTCATGTTGTCTACTGACACTTCTAGTTTTTCTTGTGTGATTCGGTTATAATGGATTCAAAATTTTTGTGAGATATCGAAACTATGTGTGTATTCGTGATTTTTTCTCAGACTCTTTTGTTGTTTCGTTTTATCATCACAACTAAAACTAACCTTGCAATCAATCCACTCTTTGAAAAGTTAGTGCCTACTCCTTTGTATGTACCCATCCCCACTTGGCTGATTTCACGGCAAATGTTAGAGCCTAATAACTTATTTTCTACGACTAACCATGTATATTCTGTTTTATATATCTATACTGATCTTCAGACCAACATTCGGGAAACAACGCTGAAGTACTTGCCTCTTTAATATTGCTAGTGTTACAAGCGTCTGAATGTTTCGCATCAGAATTACAAGTACCACGTGGAGACAGTTCTAAACACTTTTTTCTTTTATCTGGGTTTTCTTCTTCCGGATTAGGTCTTTTAGTTAGCCACTTCATTAAACTCATATTGAAACAAAATACTACTATTACCTTTCAATTACTATTAATTCCTCAACAAAAAAACTCGCATGAACAAGCACGTGCAGTGTCAAAGCTGGCAAGGAAACAACAGCATGGCTACAGTCGACAACATGCTTCACACTCTGAAATCGGCAAAAATTTGTATCTATTCGGTTTGCGCAGAGAGCAACATCTAGATCTTCCCTCTCTCCTCCATTGCCTGTTAATGGCCACCAGTTCCCATTATTTCTATTAGTTCCCAAAATTCCCGATTTTAAAAAAAATATAATATTAAATACAAAATTTGAATCTGATATTTCCCGGAACGCAGCTTCGGTGAGCTCCGGCCCAACGAAAGCACTGGATATACCTCGTATTTTTGTGTGTGATTTTATAATTTTGGCGTTGACCGGGACATAGGCATCCTCGATTATAGACAGGGAGCTACCTGTATCAATTATGGTTGTTTGTTTACTGCCGTTAATTTTTGTTTCAATTGTAGTTAACTTTGATTTCTTGCTAATTTTTTCGTAACCTATTCCGCTTGCTTCCCATCCTTATACTAGTCTAGACGTGTGACCTCAGTCGATCTATGTGCTCAGTTTCTGAGGTACGTTTCCCACCAGTCCACAGTGGTCCCAATAGACTGAAAACGCTGCCAAAAATATTTGCAGCTAGTTTCTGTGTATTGTTTCGAACTTTTTTGATTCGGTACGTTTAGTGTAACAAAAAGCAACAAATTAGTCTTAAAAAAAAAAATAGAAATTCAAATATTTTAAGAGCAAAAAATGTCATAATATCTTTTCATACTTGTGACAATTACTCACTGTCATCGCTGTTAGGTACATGCTTAGAGAATCCAGAGGGAAATTTCTGGGCTTATATAATCAATAATCTCCTGAGGAAGACTTTGCCTCTTTGATTTCATCTAGAGCAGGTGGAAGTCAAAAGTCACGGAGTCGGACGTCTCTAGTAGATGGTATATGATGTAAATGTTTGTTGCACCTCTCGAAGTTTTTTGAGGAACGACCTCTCTGCATTCTACGAAATGTTTACCTTCAGCGTCTTGCTCCTCCTTTGTCATCCGTCCTATGAGAAGTGCTGAAGAAACTACTGCAGCATCACGAGGTAGAAATATGATTGATATATGCAATACCAGGTATACAGAGATACAAAAAGCTTGTCAGTTTCCTTTGTGTGCTAACTTTTCAAGAGTATCATGTTGATGAAAAATCCATTAGATATTGTTCTTCATATAATCTCGAATTTGTGGATCACATCACGATCTGTTCATGTAATTCTGAATTATTTATCTTCTTTCTCGAAAAATATTCTTAACGTGTAGCCATCACTTAAGCAGCCACTTCTAACTGATCAGAGGGAAAACCCACCATGTTTAATTTTTTCTTCTCATTGATCTGATACTTCTCGCTTCAAAGCCCGTCTGAGGTTGTCCTCTTCAAATAAGAAGGCGAATCTACACTAACTTTAGAAATGATGTCTTGCTCCAACCATATTTGTTAACTTTAAGAACTTTCTGTGAGTTTCTATCAGCGTTGTCCAGTTGGCGAAATAGCTAGCTACAAAACTGAGAGACATCCTTCACAAGAACTTTTCGCAGTTTTCAACGGAATCTTCTGCCCTATTTCGTTTATTAAATGATCTACAAATATGCGTCTTGCATCTTTCTTCCGCATGCATGCTCTAATATCCTGTACAACTTGTCTCCTCGCCGTAGAATGCCATATTCAACATGCAAATAAAGCTATGATAAGGGATATAACATCGTAGGACAATCTAATTTGAATAATTTGTTTTAAGAATATTTATTACTTCTCAAAAAAATTCATCTTTTACGTTTATAGACATTATCCACCTGTCCTATTTACTTAAATCTGCGTTTTAGTGAATCTGTTATTTTCTAATTCATTTTGCACAGGGAGACACTTTTTAGGCTAACATCCAAAGTCGCACGAAGTCGCAATTTTTCTTTTAGAGCGTGAATATAGAATAATCAAATAATATTTCAACGTATATATATATTTGTGGTTTTTACGATAACAAAGATATAAATAAAACCATATCAAGCATAACTCATCATTACTTGTCACCGACGAGGACCCTATATTATATTGAAGTACTGGTTATGTTACCCCTATAACACTGAGGACAAAATCGCGTCCTCAAACTGCCACTTTAGGCTGTCGAAACCGACTGAAGATGGTGGATTATCTATTTATGGCCTTCAATTTTATTATCACCAGACATTGTAGAACAAATGCATAGCAGTTAAACATAGCTTTTCGCATTTTCGAAATTATATTTTTGGACGGGTTTTCAGGCTATTGAGACCACTGTGCAGTGGTCAAAGTGGTCATTTCATTCGCACTAACCCAACTGTAGCAATCAATGTTAATATGAAATAATAAATGGACTAACAGTATTTCCTTACTAACTTCAATAGCAAAAAAATAGGCTTTATTAGTCAGAGTGACGTATAAAAAAGAGCAACTAAATAGACGTTTTACAAATGTTTACTCATACCAGATTTCAACACGCGACATAAATTATACCATACCTGTTTATGACTCAACTTCTTAGAGATCTTCCACAATTCAGCTATATCTGTTGCAAACGTTACATCTGTGTCTAAAACAATAACTTTCTGCAACGTATCGGGAAGAACCTTTGGCAAAGTTAGTTTCATAAGTCCATACACACCGGAATAATGTTTATTAGGTATCCATGATACATCAGGAACCACATTGTCAGCAAGGTAGAAGCTAACATCAGCTGCAAAATAAGATACATATACTGTACCGATTAAACTTTTTTCTTCCTACTACCAGCAGTAAACAGAAATATTACTTTCACTAATAAAAGGTAAATATATCTACCTGTGAACGGCGCATGAGGGAACCGCCTTTACTGCCAAGGTGCACAGAACTAGGGACACTCTAGAGTGTGCCTTAGAGTGCTAGACGTAGGAAAATTTAAGAAGTCTCCAGCGTCCTGGCCGGGATTTGAACCCGGGCTACACGATTCGTAGTCAGACGCACCACCCTCTGACTTATAATTATTGAAAATATTAGTTCCAGACATGAAAGATTGTTTTCTCGACAATAAATTACATTTCAAACAATCGTTTTACACCACCTTCCTCTGTTTACCTTTCGTAACTTTCTTGTATTACTAAGGTGTGTTTTTTTTTTGTTTCCTTTCAAGAAGTAATGATAGTTTCTTTGTTCATTCTCCTCGATATCCCTTTCTAGAAGACAAAACTCATCCACTAGCCGATTTACGGTAGCAGTGTAAATTTATGGATTGAAAGCACCTCCCAACCCCGACTCAAACATCCAGAATGAGGAAGTTACTGGATCGCCCAACAAAATTCCACTGCCACCTACCAGATGACACGACCAAATTATGTGCATATGATGTATCTTTTCGATTTAAGCTCAACCAGCTTAACTTGTCGGATCGAATGCACAGAAATTTTAGCTGCGAAACTACTCTCCAAATCGTGTAGTACGATTAAAATAAAAAGGGAATACCTCTGCATTCGATCCAGCTAAGGACCGAGGAATATATAAGATACACATAATTAAATCGTGTCACCTAGTAGCTTAATTACGAGTAGAATAAACGACCGGCAATCGAAAGACCCATATTAGATTTTCCACAAAGCTAGCAACCAATTTATCAACGCATTTTCAATGTTATATCAACAGAAAGCACGAAATTAACACCTCTATCTTTAATTATGTCAGAATGTTAAATGAAAACTTACCTTGAGGAACGCTCCACGTCGAAAACAATGTCTGAAGAATAACTTGTGCTATTGAATCCGAAATAAGGTGGAAATGAAGAGGATTCTTCCTATAGAACAGTATTGACTTGATTAAAGTTGCCACAGACCGACTCGAATTATATCCTGCACAAACTATTGCTACATGTATTACTTCGCATTTAGGAACTTCCGGCTCCTGCAAAATCAAATACACAAGAAACATTATGTCGCTGTTTAAAAAGCAAATCCAAAAGGCAAAAAAATTTATCACTCTTGAAACAACATTTATAGTTAACGTACGATTGAAGATTAATTTAATATCATTCCTCTTTTACACCTGGACTTAAGCACAACACAATAGATGAAATTTACTTATTCGTTTCTATGAAGACATTTTAAATACAATAAGTAACAATAATGAAAAGAACATACATTACGAATGAGAACAACTTACAGTAAAGTCGGGTAACTTTAAGTTCGGGGTGACTTCGGGCATTTTTGAAACAAAACTTTGAAATATTTGTAGTACGGTAACGGTTCACACGATGACATTGAGAGTTGCACAAAAAAATAAAATTAAAAAAAATCTTTCTAGTTTATTTGGTAAAAATATGAGATTGTATTAGTAAGTAGGTTTGTGACTTGCAAAATTTTTTACTATTATTATAATAGTTTTCGAAATTTCAGAGCTGAAAAATTATGTCTGCCTTGTTGAGAAATTTAATTTTCTGAAAACAGGGCATGTAGTACTTTAATGTACATGTTCAAATAGAAAATGTTCTAATTTAGTGATCCTAATACAAAACAAACAAGCAACGAGAAAATTGCTTCCGAAAAAAAATAATAATAATAATAAAAAAATGGAGTGACACTGAGTAAAATTGAGGTCACTTTGAGTTATATTAACATACCTGGAATATGGGCACTGATTGAAGGAAAAACAAATCTTATCAGAGTTATTCACCTTGACAAAAGAAAAGATCCTAAAGTAAAATTCATATAAAAAATGATGTTAAAAAGGTAGGGTGTAGTAGTATACGATTCAAGACCACAAACAACAGTACAGTTATTTTTATTAAAAGACGTACAGTACAGTAATTACAAAGACATTTCTCAAAAGTGAAGAAACTAAAAAATTCCTTCACATACTTTCAGTTCTTAAGGTGAGACCCACAATGGTACTGTTTTAATTTTTCATTTATATTTTTTTTCATATTACTTTGAAATATTCCTCAAGAATAATTTTGAGATTTGTCCGTAAATTGAAGTATCCTCTGTTATAGTTACTTAAATACAGGACTCACAAGTTCTCTATGGAAAGAAATGTTTACAATTTTTTTTTTATTTGACACAAAATACTTCTTAATATTTGTATAATAGAATTATATTTTTTCCGTGATCTTTGCAATGTAGTTTATCATTATAGGTATATGTTTAGTTTGCTTCTTAACCGTACAGTTTCTTAATGTAATTTTGTTGCAAAAACTGCCTTTCACACGTATTTAAGTTAGCATAACTTTCTTTAACTTCATCCAAAAATCACAAAAAATACTACGAACTGTGGGCTTTTACTAGATGCCCCAAACTTATTTTGCCCACACTGTGCCTTTGTTACAACATGCAAAACCCACTGCTACCCAAAGTCACCCCATTTAAGGAGATGACTTTGGACGACTCTTTGGCCTTCTCTAGAAATCATATAACAAACAATGGCACCAAAAAAATAAACAATGTGATAGTAACCTACACACTTTAAAACTATAGTAGTCGTAAGCAAATAATTTTTTGATTCACTCATTAATTTTCAGCAGCGAAAAGATAATTTGAACGGGCCAAAGTCACAGCACTTTACTGTATTAAGAAACTACTGTCGC
The DNA here is from genome assembly GCA_022664845.1 of Lepisma saccharinum. Lineage (NCBI taxonomy): Eukaryota > Metazoa > Arthropoda > Insecta > Zygentoma > Lepismatidae > Lepisma > Lepisma saccharinum. The sequence continues at coordinate 93,121 of JAGDQP010001553.1, forward strand.
ACCTCAAACTGTCTATCCGCAGTTCTTGTTTAATAAAGCACGCTTTGGTTCGTATTATTATTATTATAAACAGAAAAAGAAAAATAAGAACTACGGAAACTATTTAATGGAAATAACTTATTTTAAGAATCAAATGAACAATACTACTACTACATTATTGAAAACAAAAGTGATAAATTCAACAAAGTAAATTCAAAATAGGGTAAAATGCCAAACCTTATTCAAACACCGCACCGAAGGTTCTTCAACACTGCTGTATGTATCAGTTTCTGTACCATTCCGTTTATTATTTGTCATGACAGACATCAGCTGACTTTGTGAGATGCTAAGCTGCCTTCGAAGAAGTTGATTTTGTTCTTCCATTTCACGTATCCGTTCTGCCAACTTCGCTTCACGACGCGTGAAGCCCAAGATATTATTAGGATCAACTGTAAATAAATCCGAAAACTGGTATTATAGTATCCAGAAACTGAAATAAACAACTAGTTTTGCGAAATACAAACAGTCACATATATTCATTATGGAGCAGGAACAACCAGATTTACAAAAGGAAAATTCGTGAACCTTTTAATGAAGTACGTGGTTCCAAAAGACCTATATGATGCATATATTTCTAAGCAAATACGAAGAGAAGCAATAAAATAGAGAGCAGAAACGAATAAGTATACTTACGTAGAACAATATCCAGTTAAAACAAATAAAAACAGCATAGAAGTTTGTGATATTTCGATAAGCTACAATGCCGTGAATGAGAAAAGAATTTAAAGTTAATACACGCTGTTGAAAAAAGCATGACCTGAAGCAAAATTTTCATGATTTTCTGGTAGACACGAACTAGGTCACCTCCATTGCTTCACTATTCCCATCACACACACAAGGTGCTTCTAAAATTTGATTTTTTTTTAATTTTGCCCTTATGCAACTTTTGGCTCAGGCTAGGATACGGTAGGGTAAGGGAAAGAAGACGGCCTTAATTTGAAGGTACCATCCCGGCATTATCCTGATATAAATGAGGAAAAACCCTGGGGAAACCTCAGTCAAGGTACCCAGCGGTTGGGATAGATCCCAAACCTTCCAAATGCGAACTCAACGCTCTCCCAACTGAGCTCCGTGATTCCGTAGGAAAGATAATATGTTAATAGGTGATAATACTAGTTCCGGTGAATAAAAAGAGTTCATATACTGTAAACAATATTCGATTTTCAAAGATTTCCGAAATCCTTTTTCTTTTTCATTTGTGGGTCATTTCCGTAACTAATGAATTAGGCTTATCCCGGATCAATACAATGTTAAGTTCAAAATCCACACACATCCATGCTAGAGCTGATTTTCCAACTTGAGATTCATGATTTGAAATCTAGTGCTTCAGACTATGGAGACAATAGCCATTTTATACTGTAAACAATGAAAACATGGACGATAATAATAAATAAATTATCTGCTCGCTTACCGGAAAGGAAGTAAGGGAGAGAGTGATGCGCGCCATCTACGAAGTCATCAGGTAAGTTTTTAGCTCAGCAGCACCAGAACCACTGGCGGCCGATGTTTTCCCTGTTTGCATAGTGGAGCATTCCACTACAACACGACAGAATGTATCATTGAAAATAATGTAAGCACAGGCTGTTTTCTTCGCACTCTTCCAATTATTACTATAGAATGACTTGCCTAGGATCAAAATACAGTTATATAATTCCCATTATTCAATACTTCTTCTTCCATATTTGTAACTTCTTCGTGTTCTGTGTAAAGCAGAATGTGAAGCAGCACGTCACACATTTGAAATTCGAACTTAAAAGAATTTGGTGCAAGTCAGGAGTAACTTCATTTTACCGAACTGTTTAGGAACGACAAAAATTGAGTAGAAAAGTAGTATATGTCTCAGGAAAGTTAGAGAAGAAATGGGCCAGAACCGAAACCTAAGCAGGCCAGTGGGTTCAAGCTAAGTCTCTGAAGATAGCATGTATCCGCAAGCATCGTCGGCACACCTGCTTACGCTTTGATCCTAGGTCAGCTTTCCTTTCATCTTTTGTCACCCCTACCATTGGTATTTTTAATGCAAGTTTTTTACCTTCGTCTTTTAACACCTGATGAAGCTTGATTGGAACATACGAAACGTTTATTTTTTTTTAACGTGTTTAGGTTATAGAATTATAAAATTCTACACTCTCAACCAGCTTAATTCAACCAGTGTTTCTAACTAAATAATTGTGTGATCACAGGTGGTCAATTCTATGAAGCGTTCTGAGCTACGATAAAATTTGTATGAAAATAAGAGATTTAAAAGATTATCATGGAAGTACATACTCGAATAAAGAAGCAGTGGAAGAAAATATAAAAAGAAATAAGAGAACTATTTTTGAAGAATTTTGTGAAATAGATTTTAATATGAATAGAGGCATATTTAATGCACCGAGGACAGTTCTTATCAAAAAGTGGACAGTTCTTATCAAAAAGTACTAATGGGATACGTACCATGGAAACACAAATCATCGTTGTTCTCTAAATACAACGACAATTCTTTTGCTGAAGTACTTTCTGACTTCTTCCAGAAGCCTTTGTCAGCGCGAACGACAGTTATCATGTGCTGTTTCTGTATAAATAAAGTGTGAACAGAGTGTAAGTATATTAGAAGAAGAAAGAAAACTGTAAAAAAAAAATCCTAGGGTACAGTAACTTCTTCACACAGTTTTTTTCTTTCTTCTTTTTAATAAATACACTCTGCTAAATATGTATATGAAATAAATGTATACATCCCGAAACAACAGTTTTTTTTTTAAAAAAATAGTATCAAGAAGATGACAACGATTTGTATTTCCAAGGTACATATTTTTTTCATAGATTTGAAAATAATTGAAATAAGATATATTTAGATAACTGAAGAGGTCCTGGTCATTCATAGAGGACAGACGACGAACTGTTGACGATATTTGCAACCATACAAGAATTCTCTAATTGCATCGTCGAACGAATTTCTACAGAACACTCGCGGTTAATGATGCCAGTTCACGCTGGGTTCCTCACAACTGGATGAAGAGAAGGATGTCTTCCCTATTATTTCTACTGGTCTTTTGACAAGGAACTGTGCTACCAATGGGCAACTGTTGAGTCTGCGATCACAATGGATGACACCTTTATTACCCTCTTCAATGCAGAAACCAAAGACAGTCCAATCAAATGTTAAGTAATTGTGCGACCATGGACGAGTAACTCTATTCAATATAACGAACTACGATGAGCATGTACGTAAAATATTGAAGCATGATTCTAGAGTAAATTATTACATAGAGGATACTTTGATCATATTAACCGAACGCCCAGGATTTGTGTAGCATACAACTATTGATGATTTTATTATTATTATTATTTATGATGAGTAGAAATTTCGAGAGGACTCAAACCCAAACCAAACATATGTAAGAGAATAAGATTTATACAATTACAAATTTCAAATATATAATATAAAAAGGTATTCTCAACTACGCAACTGATGATGGGATTCTGATGCTTTCTCTATATAAGATACATATACAAGTAAATACTATTAAGTGCGTGCAAAACATTCCAGAAAATAGACTCCGAGAACATCTGTTAAGAAAACGGGCTATAGTAACCAATATATCCTGTTCATTTACACGTACAGGTACAGTAGAATTAACCACACATTATCTTAACCATTTGTTCCCACTATCACAACACAAATAAATTTCTCCGTTTCACGTTTTTCTCTATTGTTTACCTGAATTATCATTTTTAACATTTACGTCACAGTACATGATTACCATTGCGCTTATGATTGTGATAAAATATTTACCATTAAAATACCCTCGCTACGGGCTACCTAATGATTTTCACAATTATTACGCCAATAAACTGATAATTAAGTTACTTTCTTACCTTTTAAAGAGTCACTTACCATTGTGCCCCAATAAAGTGTAATATAACATAAGAGATGTGACCAATCCTCCAAGCAGAAAACTGCTCAGCCAATGTCTCGCCACAACACATAGCATACCATTGCGAACTCTACGGCGAAAAATTGTGAATATCGGCAAAGTAATAATTTACAATAGTAGACGGCATGAACGTAGGAGAATCTGAAATACAATAAAATAAAAATAATGGTATAAGAAAAAATGACAAAAAGTTATTTATAATTTCAAGTTAAAAAGAGAAAAGAGAAGGCGTATTGCGAAGCAGTCGCTATGGAGTGGAATTATTACCAAAATCAGGTTGTAGTGATCATGAAGCAGGTAAATCAGCTTTCTGCACTTTCACAACGCTTATGGCGAATGCAGTTTACAGTGGATTTTTGTGCTTGTCCTATTAAACCATTAATTCCTTGACAATGAAATTCTTAGGTTGCGAAACCTGTTTAAGCAGCATTCCCTAATCAAAAACATTGCTTAAATAGATTTATCGGGTGGGTACTACTTGGAGTGTGATTTGCTAAACAGACACCGCTTACGTCATCATGTGTCGAGCTATGACGTTATTTGTGACTATTCAGAAGAATATAATTCCTAATATCAATTTAACCATGTGTGGGATTTGAAGTCATTACTTATAGATTCATATATCCATTGGATGCCTGATTCTGGCTTCGGATTAAAACTATCTACTATGTAATCGCAGTTTGATGAAGACGGAAACCAAGATCAGAAAAATAATTTCTAATGTTTTGAATATGTATGTATGAACGTAGCGAAATCCTGTGATTTGTCACTGTAGTATCAGCTAACACTGTGTTAGTATAAAAGATATCTTGAAATCTCATAGAATATTTTATTACATATTATTAGAATACATAGCTTCTTCTGGTAGGCATTGCATGTCTTTATGTCGACCCTAGGGAAAACCCAGGCGTATTAGTATACTGGAGCAAATAAGACAGGAGAATAAAAGAGCTTTTTTCAACTATTTCACAGAAACCGTGACTTATTTTGGTCTTTACCGCATTTCAGCTCACTACATACACGGATTTAGCGCTCGTACATAATTTATAGCATTCCACCACAAGGTTTGATGTTATCTCTTCATAGTAATAATTAAAAGAAAAAATCTGTGAAAGTGGCTCTATCGTAAAATTACATTAAATTTGCGATAAAACAAAACACCGAACTGGTGGAACAGTGACAAAGACGGTAGAGAAACTGAAATTAGACTGTCGATTGGGAAAGAGATGTGGAATTGCAATTCATGTTAGAAAGGTGCACCCGGAGATTTAAGAAGTGATCTCTTTAGCAGTAATAGATCCAGTTGGATACATATTGAAGCAAAGTGACCACATTGTATAACCAATACGTATTGTGAACACTGCAATGGATATTTTTTACAATTGTGCAGAATACGAATACATGACCAAGAATAAGTTGCGTCTACAGACTGCTCATGTTTAAAGTTATAAGTATGGTACTTTTTCTATGATGCTGATGAACACTGTGCCGGCTTAATTTGATGATAAACTTTAAAGTAACATATTTCATTTAATAGATCTGACGTCGTTTTCCAATCTAATAGTTGCTTCAATTTGTAATAATCTTTCCATATAACAATCTCAGTTTGTATTAGTAATTATTTTATTCAGTAAAGGGATTATTATAAGGTAAAAGTTCCATGTCTTCAGCCACGCGGATCTGAACACCTATAGATCCTTGTAGAGATGCTGCTGATATACAAGCTGTAACAAGACCTCAGGGGAAAACTTCGGGAGGTGATTCCCGACCTCGAAACAAGTAAAAAAAATTCATATGAACATGGGTGTAATTCCGCTTCGTTTTGGAAGTACAGCGTTTCCAACTTGAGGCTCAAAGTCGACGCCTTACAATGAGAACATCATTCGGGAGGTCCTGAGTTCGATCCGACTGAGGTTTTCTCGTCATACCAGGCAAATGCCGGGATGACACCTTCAACATAGGCCCTGGTCGACACCTTCCCGAATCCTTTCCCCTATCCTATCCCAGCCTAAGCCTAAGATGCCTAAAGACCATAAAAATGAGAAGAAAATTAATGATTCTCAATAAATCAGAAACGACCCATTTAATGAAAATCTAGTTTCCCGAAATTTGTTTCTGACAACATGGTGGATATAAAGAGTGAAAACAAGATGTCACCGGGTTGTCAGTGATGCCTGGTATAATGTTTAATTATTTCAAATGGCACTACGTTGTATTATTGGATATTTGGCATCCCTCGGTGATGATAAACAACATACGTAAAAGATAAGATAAAATAAATTTTATGGGCGGTAACAGCCCTATGGCTTCGCCCGTCCTGAAAACAACATACGTAAAGCACGCACCGCAGTGTTGTAAGCTATATAAAACAGAAAGGCCGACCGTGGTAGCCATGCGGTCTGACAAGTAAAGGACCATATGGTTGTCGCGCAAATCCGAAGCAAACATACTGCATCTGATTGCGCATGAGAAGATAAGGAGATCACCAAAATTTAAGCTGCTAAGGACCATGGGAAGCGGAGCTAGGGAAGACGAAATATTGAATGGCGTCAAAATTAGAGAAAACCAGGAATGACGGTGAAAGTTAATGTCTTAGGAAAAGAAAGCCAACAAAATGAAACATACCAACCATAAGAAGGGCATCAAGGACTAGGACAGACCATAAACAGGGTTGGTATCTGGAACACAGTGTTGCCAGCTGTGCAGAAAGTTGAGATAGCGGATCTAGCACAAATAGAGAAAAAATAGAGAACAATACTCACTCACTCATTGTGGTTTAGCTGCAGCTGACGTGAAGGTCACGAATGAATGCGTGGTCAACACACAAACATTTCTCGCAGTGAGCACAGCGGATGAAAGCAAGCTGGTCACACGCGTCCCTGCAGCATGCCTATGTAAGTCCTGTTTCGAAGCAATATTCGGAAGGTGTTTGGATAAGATAAAATGAATTGTATGGGCGGTAATAGCACTATGGCTTACGCCCTTCCCGATGGAAGGTGTTTGGAATTGCCTGGGATGTTCACTGGAGTAGCCACATTTGAAGAACGCAAAGCGGATCACCTTTTGGAATCCCCTTGTGGAATACTGGTATTGAACAAAGGACTCAAGGTGGAGAAAGGTCTCGCGTTGCCATACTTTAATGCTGGATGAGAACACCAATGTATCTGTGATGAACGTCAGCATGTTTTTGAATGGACTAAAGAATACACCAGCAGGCTGTACAAGGCCTGTACATTTCGCAGGAATCAGCTTCGCTATGCGTTCGCTATCTCGCAGGAGGAACGTCTCGTTGCAGAACAGATTAAAACACAGCTGTGTAAGGAAGAAGTTGTGGATGGGTTTAACACACTAATGATAGACGACGATGGTACGGATGATGAGGACATTGAAAGTGATTTCGGTGATGATATAGCGTTAGTAGCAGGAACGACGTTGCTGCTAGAACGAAGTTCACCAGTCGCTGAGCACCACGAAAGCAGTAGTTCGTCTTCTTGTGCTCCATCACCACCAACGAAACTGTTCACAAAATTCCCGGACAATTACTTGGCCGATGCATACAAGATCTGAACCAAGCAGCCCAGAGGACCTGAGCCTCCCCAGCTGGCCTCCTGGATTAGCGATGTCACCGAGTCTGAAAATCACTTTCGTTATGGCACAAAAACGAAAAATAAGACAGTCTCTGTAGTCTTGCAAAAATTTGAAAAGACACTCAGCATTTCTTACAAAAACGCCTTAATAATGCTGTACGTGAGCATTTCATCGCAATGCAATTATTCACGATCGCACAATACGCAACTGAGCCATGAATATTAAAAAATCCATTTCGGCAGACCTACAGGCTGAGGTAAATCTCGAAGTATTTTTATTTTCAAAAATTCAAATCTCGCCTTATATGAACGCTATCGAGAAACTAGTTATTGATTTATACATTAATCATCAAGAGCTTTTCAACGATACTCCACAAGACGTGGTTTTAAAAATTTCGAATTTCCACCCCCACCCCTGAATCTTTGGTGTTACCGTAAACTTTATAGGAAGTACTATAATTTATGCAGACAAAGTTTCCCTCTAAACTCCACAGGGACTGATATATATATATATATATATTTTTTTTTTCAAAATTTCAAACCCGTCCCCCGACTACTCCCTTGGGCCGATTTTGCTCATTAATGAGCCGAGCTATTAAGCCTAGAAATAACATAATAAAATTTGGTTAATATATCTTCAAAATTATGGCCACTAGCGTGTAAATATATATATAAATGTATATTTTCAAAATTTCAACCCCCTCCCCTTTGGGCCGATTTTGCTCATTAACGAACTTAGCCGAGCTATTCAGCCTAGAAACAACATATTAAAATTTGGCTCAAATATCTTCAAAATTATGGCCACCAGCGTGCTTATATATAT
>JAGDQP010001553.1:101883-119996 GCA_022664845.1 Lepisma saccharinum
GTTCACAAAATTCCCGGACAGTTACTTGGCCGATGCATACAAGATCTGGACCAAGCAGCCCAGAGAGGCGGAGCCTCCCCAGCTGTGTCCTCGTGGATTAGCGATTGACATGTCACCGCGTCTGAAAATCACATCCGTTATGGCACAAAAACGCAAAATAAAAAATAAGAGTCTTGCAAAATTTTGAAAAGACACTCAATACGCCTTGCAGACGCCGGTATTCCTTACAAAAATGCCTTGATAATGCTGTACGTAAGCATTTCATCGCAATGAGACGCGCAATGCAATTATTCACGACCGCACAATACGCATCTGGTCCATAAATATTAAGAAAGAAACTGATTCACACAACACCTTATCACTCACAGCGTTCAGATCATGGATCACGCACTTCAAACGAAAACACAAAATAGTTTCGCGCAAGATTACACATAAAAGTTAGTACGCGAGTCAAACTTGATGCCGCTGGTGTTCAAACAACCGCCGCAGACTTTGTTCATGAGATCAAGTCTTTCATTGCAGAGCACGAGTTGACTCCAGAGCAGGTCCTTAATACAGATCAGTCCAGATTAAAAAAAAAAAAGGAGTTCCATTCTAGCAGAACTCTTGCCATGCAGGGCAGCAACCAATCTTTTGTTCAATCACCGCATTCATATATGATTATGCCGGTGATTGGAATGGATAGAACACTGCTTCCACTCATGTATGTTCTTGTTGCGGAGCCCAGTGGTCACTTTCCAGTGAGCATGGCCGCTGAATTCCCTAATGTGAAAGCATATGCAAGTAGATCAACAAATATGACCAAACACGATTTCCAAATCTTCTTGAAACAAGTTTTGTGGTCCTATCTGCACAGTAAGGATCATGTTTTGCTTTTGGTCGATTCCTGGGCTGCAAACAAGGATGATGATCTTTACAACATGACAGTTCTTGCCGGTGTTGAGTTCTATAAGAAGCTGATTCCTGCGAAATCTACAGGTCTTGTACAACCTTCTGATGCGTTCTTCTTTAGTCCATTCAAAAACATGCTGAAGTTCATCACAGATACATTGGTGTTCTCATCCAGCATTAAAGTATGGCAACGCGAGACCTTTCTCCGCCTTGAGTCCTTTGTTCAATACCAGTTTTCCACAAGGCGATTCCAAAAGATGATCCACTTTGCGTTCTTCAAATGTGGCTACTCCAGTGAACATCCCAGGCAATTCCAAACACCTTCCGAATATTGCTTCAAAACAGGACTTACAGAGGAATGCTGCAGGGACGCGTGTGACCAGTTTGCTTTCATCCGTTGTGCTCACTGCAAGAAATGTTTGTGTGTTGACCACGCATTCATTCGTGACCTTCACGTCAACTGCAGCTAAACTACAATGAGTGAGTGAGTATTGTTCTCTATTTGTGCTAGATCCGCTATCTCAACTGTCTGCACAGCTGGCAACACTGTGTTCCAGATGGCAACCCTGTTTATGGTCTTTCCTAGTCTTTGATGCCCTTCTTATGGTTGGTATGTTCCTTTTTGTTGGTTTTCTTTCCCTCTTTGCAAGACATTCACTTTCACCGTCATTCCCGCCTTTCACTAATTTTGACGCCATTCAACATTTCCCCTTCCCTAGCTCCACTTCTATGGTCCTTAGCAGCTTAAATTTTGGTGATCTCTTTATCTTTTCATGCTCAATCAAATGCCGTATGTTTGCATCGGATTTGCGCGACAACCATATTGTCCTTTACTTATAAGGCGTCAGGCCATGAATGACTGTGGATTTTAGAAACTTAATAGCTAATTGACTCGAGACGGGCTTTTTTTTTTTTTCACCAGACAGAAATGTTTTCGAGATCTTATACAAACTACGTACATTCCTGTAATATTTCATCTCGCGTCGTATTCATAGTTTGCAACACTGCAGTGTGTGCTTTGCGTGTGTTGTTTTTAATCACTAGAGGATGACTAATACTCAATAACACGACGCAGTTCCATTTTTTTAAAAATAATGTTATATCAGGTTAGCAACACTCACAACCCGGTGATGACATGTTTTCATTCGTGACATCCACCATATTGATAGAAATAAATTTCCGAAAGCGAGATTTTCATTCAATGCGTCGTTTCTGATTTATTGAGAATTATTCATATTCTTCGCATTGTAAGGCGTAGACTTTGGGGTCCAATTGGAAACGCCGTTATCTACAGAACGAAGCAGAATTTCACCCATGTTCATAAGGACTTTTACCTGTTTCGATGTCGGGAATCATCTCCCGAAGTCTTCCCCCGAGGTCTTGTTACACCCTGTATATAGGTGTTGCTTGGTAATGTTAAAGCTCTGCGAGCGGCGACAGAAGGGCGAGTACATGTTCTATTTGCAGACCTGGCGAAGGTATCTTGGATTCAGTGCAATCAATCGACACTGACCTGGTATAATAATATTTATTAAATCTCATTAACGAACACAATGTTTCAATAGAAAGTCTATTTACATGAAGTAAAGATATCGGATTACGTGAGATTACAAGGAAGCCCAACCACAATGTGTATCGCTGGATTAAAAATATATCTTCGAAATCAGGTTAGCTGTTCACTTTAGTAAAATTTATATGTTCTAAATATAAGCCGAAAGAATAGATGTTACTTAGATTTCCCTAAGACTTCTGCACACGGGCACCCTCACCAAATGATGCGTATCATAGCTACCCAGTTCGAACAGAATGTATTTGGTTCTGGAAGAGGCTCATAATTATAACTTGTTTCTTTGCTCGAAATCTCAGACACTCAGCAACGTGACCGATTGGAAGGCCTGTCGCACAAATATTTCTTTCATAAAGCTTAGCTCCACGTGTAAATGTGGAGGAAACTAGCTACTGACGGAATTCTCCTATAGTGTCGTCAAAGTTCACTGAGTCTGTGCCCTCTAACTTGCTATCTTTGACTTGTAACTTTCTACTGTATAACCTCTTGTTGCTCCAGTGAAGGTACTAACACACTAGCAAGCCAGCCAAGTATGAATTCTCATGGTAAATACATTTATCCTGTTTCTCAAAATAAGAATATATGCAATTACACAATATACAAAGTGTCCCTGAAATAATGGTAAAAACTTCGGGAAGTGATTATTTACATTAAAACAAGTAAAAAAATTCCTTTGGAAAAATTCCGAAACATCATCACAAATAACGTCATATCTCGACACATAATGACGTAAACAGAGTCGACTTAGCAAATTACAATCGAAGTAGTTATCCGATACAGCCATTTACGGTGATTTGCTAAGCCGCCACCGCTTATGTCGTTATCTGTCGAGATATGACGACGTCATTTGTGACGATCCCGCCAAAACTTTATACTCCTTCTGCTCCAAAACTACGCAGGTTTCGAAATTTTTTCGAAGGGACACTTTTCTTGTTTTGATGAAAATATTCACCTCTTGAAGTCTGCGCTATTATTTCACGGACATCAGCGCATATAATGGACATTTCCGTTTTATTCGTCCTTATATATTTTACAGTTTGTTTGTGTACATTGGATTAAATAACATATAATGTTTTTTAAATTTCAGCGCCACGGTTTCCCGTTACGTAGAAATATAGCATGAAATACTGAGAATTCAATCTCCTATGTCATACAACGAAAATCATCCTCTGATTGGTTTACGTAATCAGTCCGTAGTATTTCCGTAGCTATATGCTTCTCCCTATGTTACGTTCCTTATTCAGAAGTTTGAAGACAAAAAACGAAAAAGAGAAAGAACATTTACTTCACCACTTAACGAAATAATTAATGTACAAATCTGCAGAACACACTTCAATAAGTTTAAATATCAAAACATGTTTTTAATAACAGAAATTGCTCGAAACATAGACAGGGGACAGTCTTAACTTGCAAAGTCATTCTTATCGCTCGTTCGTGCAACTGTTGATATCTTGTAAATTTAGCTCAGTTGGTTAGCGCATGCAACTTTTAATTTTTTATACTTTCACCTAAGGCTGTTCGAATCCTATCAATGGCCGTGCTTTATTTTACTTCACGAAACGCAAGAGTAACTTCAATGTGAAAGTTTCAATTTACGTTTTTGTTTCTTACATGCTTTTATTATTATTTTATACAATGACATATTAAAACTATTCAATATACTCACGGCCTACAAGTACGTTAAATTGTTAACAGATGGCAGTAACGAGCACTGTTCTTGAAAAATACTTCACTAGCATTCATTAAAAAAGTATACGATTGTCGGATGTAAGACCCCACATTTTTTACAGAAAAAAGAGGTAATTCTTTTTAAATACAAGAGTTCTAAAGTGCATTATTAGAAGATATCTTATGATTTAATCAAGAAAATGAAAATAAAAAAAGAGCTGATATAAATTAGTGTTGAAGCTACCAAACAATACCAATATCTTAAAAAGTATTACAAGTAAAAATCAATTTTAAATGAATAAAAGGAACTAAATGACGTGTTAAGGCATACAGAAACGCTATTCACCACTTATACTTTTTCTTTCGATCCATTTTTGCGATCTCTTTTTAACAATACTAACAAATCAAATACCATTTGTATGTCAATGACAAGCAGTCGGAAGACTGATTACGTCATAACATGGCGGCGCCCGATTAAGCGCAAGGCTGAGACTCTTTTGAAGCAAGTCTTTATAACTTTTGATAGATTCATCACAGAAAGAAAAGAAAATGTTTTCCGTAGTCTGCTTTAATAGAAGAATTTTTTATTGCAATAAAAAAATACTACCGGAAATGTCCATTGTGCATATAATATCACAATGTCTGTAACCAACTGGTAGGTAATAGAACAAAGTAGGTCGCGAAGAGGCGCCATGGCACAATAGGGAATTCTTTCCACTGAAAGATGCTATTTTTATTAAACAAACTTATTTTTCTGTGCAGGTAGGAGGAGATAATGCTAAGCTATACCACGAAGGTTGGAAGTCAGCACATAGGACTCGTTCGTGTTTACATGGTGTCTACTAATTTTGTGACTTAAAATGTCTTGAGATTTCCATGATAATTTTTTCAAAATTCCCTGAATTCTTAGTACAGTGGAACATGTAAATAATACGCAATGACATTTTTCTTTTTAATCCGATCACCACCCAGTCCACCTAATAAATTTAACCGAGTTTCCCTTATAAATTGTAGATATCCCTGAGTGTTCCAGTTTTATAAAATTCCCTGAGTATTCAATGTTTGCCAGGGTGGTAGACACCCTGGTTTAGCAAATGCTCCCGTATATTGCTCACACGTCTGAGACCTTTCTTGGTTTCCATGAAAACACACAGTTTACAGAACTAGATATATGTACCTATTATGATTGAAATGCGTGCGCCAACTAATTTAAATGTCACGAATGTTCCTGTGAACTGTTGGTAGCTTACCCACAGCCAAGTATTTTTCTTTACTTTTCCTACTTTCTTGCCACTACAGATTAGTATCTTTTTAAGCATGTACTTGGATTTGTAAATAAGTGAAATACTACATTTACATCTTTAACCGTAGTCCTCGTGTAAGAAGACTTCTTAATTACATCAGAGAGCGCATTTCGGTTTTAAACCTGAAACCATCTTCGAGTAACATGATGTTTTTATGCTAATACGTAAAAAGGTAAAGCTATCTCCCTGAGCGATGCGTAAACGGTGCATTGGGGATGTGGAGGTACCGCTCCACATATTCTTAACCTACGGTACGAAGTGGCGTGGGGTGGTCAGTCCTAGACTCGACAGCCTTTAATTTCCCAAGGTGCCCAAGAATACCTCTGGTACTCAATCTGACAGGAGACTGAGTGCATCTCAGAGCGCCAGGCATCGGAACACTGCGAGGAAAGTCACCAGCGTCCTGGCCGGCATTTGAACCCGGACCGCCCGATTCGTAGTCAGACGCGCTACCCCCAGAGCCACGGGAAGTATAGGTAAAATAGAAGTTACTGTACATTGAATTTCTCTTCCTTTAGTATAAAAACACGGCACACCAGTATTGCAGTTTAAATGTGATTTCTAAGCTTCATACTTGAGGAATCCCCCTCTGTGTTACTCTCTCAATGATTAAGTTTGTTCACATAAAATAATTAAGTACAACTTAGATAATGATATGCTCACCAGTCTTACATAAAATTTATTTGTCCAGATACTACGCTATTTGTGACGAAGTCTTACACTTTTGTGTGCCTATAGGTTCGAAACTACCCACTTTTCGATATTTCTTCAAAGGAACTTTTTTCTTCTTTTGCTGTAAGTAAGTTGGTCGCACTAGTTTAGAGATACAATGTATGGCGTAAAATTATTGAATATTAATTAACAATGCGATCTTTCTATTTCGAGGTTGGTGAGCAAGTATTGGCTATAACTTAAATTAAGTCATAATTAAATTTATTTTTAAAAAAAAGTAACAGAAAACAGCTATTTTCATTTTTCTGACAAACTTCTCTTCTTGTATTGTTGGAATAAATATTTCCTAAGAAAACCAGCTAGCGTGAAAATAGCAGCACGTTATGATAATAATATCAAGCAAAGTAAAGTTATACATCGTTACTTGGGTTGTGCATGAAATTCATAGCCACAATGCCGACCGGGTGGCCGAGCGGTCTGCGGCGGTAGACCATCGGTCCGGGTATGGATTTTAACAGCTAAAGGCGAATCGTGACGGCCCGAAGTTCAAAGTTCTGTGTTCTCCGTTCTCTTTAGAAAAAAACAAAGAAAAACACACGAGCCTTCGTTTTTTCTATATTTTTTTTCTTCAAGGCAGCAATTTGAAATACTGATAAAGTCTCTTTAAGCAAGAAATACTTTCATATAGGTAATTAAGAAGAAATACAACATAAATTAAACCCTAGATCACAAATATTTTTGGTATATGTGAGATATTCCGGGTTCCCCAGTTCTCAAAGTTTCCAATCATTTAATTTTTTTTTCCATACCGTATCTACCCCAAACTTAGCTTAACTATCATTCAACACAAAAGAAGGAAGTTTTGGGTGTCCCCGACCTCAAGCATACCAGTTGTCAGTGTTGCAAACCTATTTTAAAATTCAACTTATAGAAATGTCTTTAATAATACTAATCTACACGTGTGCATTGATTTACACTAAATTTGACATATATGCTCATTAGGTACTGGGACAGGTCCTACAGGCACCGTAGTTTGTCAGGGTTGCCAAACGAGTGTTGGAGGTATCCGCATTGATTTACACAAAATCTGACACGTGCATTAGGTACTGGAACAGTTCCGGCGCCGCAGTTGTCAGTGTCGCCAACCAATTTCAGAAAATAACATTTTTATTGCTTCAATGTTGTTGAACGTATTAGGACCAAACTCTATATTTACGTACTGGGACGCGTCATAGAGGTACTTCAGGTCCCACAGATGACAGTGTTGCCAATCAATTTTAGAAATTAAATATCTACTACTTCCATTCAGTTCGACGGATCCGCACCAAGCTTTGAGTATACATATTCAACACAATCGAAACATACTGTGGTTGTTTGTTCCCTGTACCCAAGCACCCAAGTGTCAGCGTTGCCAAATTTTCCGCTTTCGTTCTCACATTTTTTCATCAATATGGCGGACAACAATTTCATGCGGTCTGTACAATCTAATGTATGCGCTTTTAAAGAAATAATCCACTCTTTAACCCCTCAAATACAGACATAAAAATGTCCAAATATACTTTTATAATTGTTCTGAAGGCCTTACAGCCTCTTTATGTGTATTTCACAGTGTGGGGTGAGACATGGAGCCCGAGCCTTCCATTAACACCAGGCGAATACCCTCTGTTCTTTTAAGAATATCTCCTATACATATGTTGTTTCCATGACTCGTGTAGTGAAGCCGACCGCGGTATTCGTGTACTCTGACGCGCCAAGCCGAAGTTCTGGGTTCGAATCCCGGTGGGAGTATGGATGCTTGTGGATTTTGGAGCTAATGGAAACACGACGGTTCGAAGTCACTAGTTACTAAAGTTTTTATCGTGTATAGATTAACATCGACTAAATATCCTGAATTTATAGACGGATTTCCTGCCTTGTGGGTTAGATTACCGTATTTGATTAATATTTAAAAGTTTAAGTACTTATGTTTTGTGTGTGTACTATGCACTATGTGTACAGCTCGTACTGTTAGATCACTATATAACAAACCACTTTTATCTGTGTATGGATGTGTGTACGAATTTCGCCTAGTGGACGTCGCTAGGAATAGGCACTTATGTAACCGGAACTCATTTTTGGATTGCTGGCATTCAGTTAATGCTTATTATTTGCCTGCGTGAATTATATGCAATGGAATGAATGGTATAAAGCGTACATACAGTGAAATGTGGGTCAATAAGCCTTATTTTTTTCTGGCTGGCCTTAACTAGACTTTGCCTCAGCCTCTAGCTAATCCGCCTTCACTCGCTGGTGCCCACCCGGAATTAATTCGGGTTAAGTGCTGTATCGCCGGACCAATTTTATTAAATTTACCGGTGAATTGAATAATTTACTTTGGTTTGTGACGAAGAGTGAGTGAAAGTCAAGTGATGTGAATAGGTGAAGAAAGTTGTTGTTGTCGGTTGTTTTTGATGTTGTAAGCGACACTGTATGTGGATGCTGAAGGTACTATTTGGCGGACGTATAGGAGTACAAAAAGTGTAATGATACATGACCGCACCTAACTATACGTAACCTCCACGTTCCCATGGTCATTAATTTAAGATAATGTACGAAAAATATAAGAAAGGGGTTAATTTACTATAGCCGCACCAATTTTAACAAATTTACAGGATAAGATAAAATTAATTGTATGGGCGGTAACAGCACAAATTTACAGGATGAATTGAGGCAATTTACTTCGGTTTGTGATGAAATGTGGGTGAAAGTGCAATGTGGGTAACAGTGAAAATTAATAATAATCTTGTTGTAGTTAGTTTTGTAGATGTATTAAAACACACTACATGTGGTGGCGGAAGAAACTATTTGGCGTAGAGTTACAGTCGTTGTCATGTGGATGCGTGCAGAGCAGTATTTTTTCGTTGTGCAAAAAAAAAAAAAAAACATCGAACTTGACTTACTGAACTTGAAGTGTGAAACAATCAATACAAACGTAAACCGCACGCCCCAAAATAGTAATAATTTGTAACTTTTGTTTATTTTGGTCTGGTCCGGCGATAGTAAAAAAATGACTAAGAAAGCAATTATTAATAATAAATATGAAAATATATTTTTAAAAAATGACCGCACCTAGTCACTAATTTAAGATAATGTACGAAATGCAAGAAAGCAATAGCAATTTGCAGGTAAGTGCCTTCCAACTCAACCTAACCTAATTTAGTACATTTTGGTACTTTCTTCTATTTTCGTGTGGTCCGGCGATACAGCATAAATGCCATTACGGCGCTGTTATAGTTTTACGTCGCCAAAAAAAATGGAAAGTTTACAGGAGAAATGGACTTTATGGGTAAATAAAGAAAGGTGTCTTATGTAAAATTTGCGCTGCGCTACTTGTCTAAAGTGCCTAATTACTGTAAATAACGAAGGTTTCTTATCCGCTTTAAAGGGCAAGGTTCGGTCATTGTAAGGAAAAGACGATGTGAAAACCGATCGCAGCGCCATGAATACGACTCCCTTGCGGTTGCAAATTAGCGGGAAACAGTGGTAACCTCTTGTAGTCGCGTGTACAATAAAAAAACACCGCACCTGAGCTTAACTAACCTCCGAGTGCCCTTGATCACTACTTTTATTAAATTTCCTAAAGCGTGTAAATAACAAAGATTTCTTACCCGCTTCACAGTACAGTGTTCGGCCATTGAAACAGTGGTAACCTCCTGGAGTCGCGTGTGCAATAAAAAAAACACCGCACCTGACCTTACCTAACTTCCGAATGCCTTTGATCACTACTTTTATTAAGGTAAGTGCAGATGTTTTAAGTGTCTATAAGTATATCCAAAGCATTGTAAGTGTAAATGAGGGAAAATCCTGAAAACATGCGTATATGACCTGAAGTGCATATACTGTAAAAGTACCGGAATGGGATGCGCGCAGAAATTTAGCTTTCGGAAGTGAAATAGAAAGGAACAGTGAAAATCCGAACGAAAAATATCAAGTGGTTGTCTGGCGACGTAAAACTATAACTGCACGGTCATTACTTCGTATGTTGGCGTGAATTTTTTAAGAAATAAATTAGTATTGTAACCTAAAGTTGGCTGACCACATCAAACTTTCATCCCATAATTTTATACATTTCTCACATGAAAACACCTTGACATAGCATATAATTTGAAGTTGATTTGGTACTCCTTTGTGTCTAATATTGACAAAGTATTGATTAAATCAAAACAGGATATGTAACAATTTATATAATGTTCAATTATCGGCCACTATCAACGAATTCATCCGTATTATGAACAGAACCAGAAAATTTACCAACTTCAATCATAATTTCCGTACTATCCAACTGACATTTTACCTCCAAAATCAGTTGAGCAGAAGCTCATCCAAATTTTACATACTACTTTCTACAAAAGTTCATGCCCTCAGAACAAATCGAGAAAACACAAACATTTCTAAATTACACTTTGTTGAAACACCGTGAACACAAATACAAAATTAATATTGACATAAACCATTCGTCTAAATTTCAATAGTAAGAAACAGTGACCAGGCATTTATACAGCAAATATATATTCTATGGTTAAGTCATGGTAAAATTCGCTGCGTATATTAGCACAGAAAAGGTATTTCATAAACATTAGATTACAAAATTCAACAGGATATTGTGGGAAGGTATCTATGGTCATCTTTAGCATAAATGAATATCGTTCCTCAACTGCCTTCTGGCAACAAGAGGACACCATGTTGTGCCCAAAAACTTTAAACGTTATGCCTGGTGTAATGCTATGCGTTGTAAATAGAACGAATATAATTATGTCAAATGTAGCGGCAAGATTTAGAATTGTAAACGAATAGATTCGACTTATAGTCACACGAAAGCTTCACAACAGCAGCTGAAAACTGAATTTTAATTGTTTCTTTCATTTTTCACTTACAATAACAACACTAAGGGCCATATTTATGAATCACTCCCAAGATGTGGGTAGCTCCCAGGAGCATTGAAATTATATGTTCCTGGGAGCTACCCACCTCTTGGGAGTGATTCATAAATATGGCCCTAAGTGTCGTAACGGACTTCAGCAATATCAACAGAATAGATCCAAATTTTGAAGTAATAACAATATCAATATAATCGTCCCATGCCTACTAATTACAATATCAGAATCTTTCTGGTTTTCATACGTTCTCTTTCTGGTCTTCTTAGGAGGAATGTTAGTTTAATTTATCTATATTTATAACAAGATTAGGCTCAAAGGCGATATTCCATCTCAACACCAAAACAGTAATTTTCTTCCAATTATTATCATCATCAAAATCATTATCCTATAAATGATAGACCCCCTCTTAATACCCTTTCCTTCACTCAGTACAGGACTCATTCGAAATAATCATTAAACAACATGAAATTCCAGCAATAAAATTTGATAACAAATCCTTATCACCTATTTACACTATAACAACAAGCGAAGTGATGCTAAAAACAGGGTTATGAAAACGGGCAGCAAGTTTGCTTTTTACAGTACAACTGTGAATGAGCATTTCAATATCAAGCTCAGATTGGTTAAAATAATCCTACGGTGCTAATATTTGATTGTCCGTCTAACTACATAAAATATAACGAGAAGAAATAGTACGCATCATAAATCTTTAGTACGCATTCTTGTATGAGAAACTTAATGTTACATCTTAAACATTTAACATATTTTTGAAACAGCATACAAACACGGAATTAATTGTAAGTAATAAGTCTGTAAAATCAAATGAGATTTCTTCAAAATTAACAGTAATTTAAAAAAAAAAAAGTCGTTACCCTCAAAAAGTACAATAGTTTTCACTGCCATCTACCCGGCGCAAAACTTTACTTTTAGTTAAGGTCAAATAATAACGTTATAATTTTTATGAAGTGTTGTTTGAGTAAAGCATTGGACGTATGTAATATTACAATGTAATCTTGAAGAAAAGTTTTGATTGGCCGTGTTTAGTGTCAAAATATTTTAATTTTATCGTCCACTGCGAGCCCTGTCTGCATTATAATTTGTCAAAGAAAATAAGACACTTTTTGGGGGCATATAAAAAGCTTGTAGAACAATTTGAAAGGTATAGAGCAAATCATGAGGACACGGAAGTATAGAGTCTGCGCTATTTAACAGGGTGTTTGTGGCAGAGATATTTACAAGATACGTCATATCGCTTGATAGACAAAAATGCTCTTTTCTAATTATTTGAAAGGCATGTTTGGATTATGCTTGCTTTGTAATTATAGTGGGATTAATACACAAAATGTATAGAAATTATTTTCGACAATGGGTAGAACGAATGGAAAATGAAATAATTATCCAAAATTTTGCGATTCATTTTCTGTATGAAGAGTACACGGGAATAAAACCAAAGCCACATTTTGAAAGTTATAAAAAAAAAAAAAAACATTTTAAGGTATAAGCACTTGAATTTACATTTACTTTTGGCCTTTGAGAACTTTGGCGTAAGTAGACAGATAATGCGCTAGAGGACCAAAAGTAAATTTAAAGTCAAGTGCTTATACCTTAAAATGAGTGTTTTCTCACAAGTTTCTAAATATGACTTTGTCCCTAGCCCCGTAATCTTCAATTGTTTTAATTAAGGAACAATAAATTAATGATTGGCATAATGTATTTTGCTTCAAAGGTCGAAGAGGGATCCATTAAAAGTCAACATTCTTTCCCAAATTAGTACAATTATCTTTTATTATTCGGAGAAAATATATTTTTATTCAAAATTCTAGTTCATATAGGCAAATATATTATTTTTTGGAGTATTGATAGAAAAATCTAGTATTGTTTTAATGAAAGTAATTTTACAGTTGAATCTCCTTGAAAATGTCACAGAAAATTTTGTGATCTATGTGGACAGAGGGCTGCGTAAAGTTTCCT
The DNA here is from genome assembly GCA_022664845.1 of Lepisma saccharinum. Taxonomy (NCBI): domain Eukaryota; kingdom Metazoa; phylum Arthropoda; class Insecta; order Zygentoma; family Lepismatidae; genus Lepisma; species Lepisma saccharinum. The sequence continues at coordinate 114,873 of JAGDQP010001553.1, forward strand.
CTATTTTCAGTTACAATAATGGCGAATGTGGGAAACAAAAGAGTAGAGGGTAGTTATAGTCCAAATGATGGTAAAGATTTTTTTATTATTATTTTGGTCGTGTGAATGAACGGAAAAGAGGGTTTTCGTTAGTAGAAATCGTTGTTTCAAAGCGTGCCTTCTAATACTAACATGGTATTTGAATTTGAATATTTATTTAAGGGCTTTTGTCAACTTTGGCTCGGGCCGAATTGATGATAATATGAAAATGGGTGAAATGAAACAAGTGGGAGGAAACAGGACAATCCCGATAAAATCCACGTACATGGTGTTTGTCCACCACAAAGTCCACGTGGCACAAGCCGGGATCAACACAGCACTCCACAAACCAGACGTGAGATCTCTACCACTGATCCACTGCGGTCCTGTAACACGGTATGATGAGGCAGTTAACATCTGTCCACACTAAATAATCACTAAATCACAATTTATATTTCTACCATGCCATTTGTAAGTGTTACAATAGACAGTGAGAAAAGAGCTGGATTTTGTGTTACTTGCCAAATATTTCTTCTTAATAGAGAGAACCAACCTTTGCATGTTTAAGGATATGATGCTTGCTCAAACGTCTTAAGAATTTAAGATTTAAGCCGATGTGAAACAGGTTACACGTATTTCATATAGTACTAATATCTCTAGGTACAGTGATTCCACCAGACACCCCTGTGGGGGTGTCACCCCAACCCTAGGAAGCACCCACAAACTTAATTTTTACGGTCATAAATCGACAGAAACCGTGCGAAACTCCACTTACACTCTCTTAATTTTGACTTTAACTAGGTAAATGTTTTTACAGAATGTTAATAGGTTTATTAGTCTTCTTATGCAATCCTAATAGGTGCTTTCATGCTTCCCAATTTATAAACCAAAATCGAATCATAATGATTATTTCTTATTGGCAGTTTATCTCAGGTTTAAAATCAAAAGAGTGTAAGGCAAAATTTAAGGGCGTATTTACCTAATTTTAGGGTTTCTATAGTTTTCTTGTGCACAGATAATATCAAAATTCAATATCTATTTCGGAAAATAAAGGGAGCTCGAAGAATGGATACTTCAGATTTGCGTTCAGATCGTGATTTTTGAGACAGTTGTAAAGCCGCTTTAGACGATACAATTTCTCGTACGATCTCTCGTATGATAGAGTGTATACAACCCATAGTACGAGATTTTTCGTCCGATAAATCATACAATATTGTATAGTGTTTTACACGGTACAATTTTGGATAAGAGGAGATAATGATGAAACTGCTGGAGTTTATAGTTGTGACATCTCAGGCTTTTAGGGTAATTATGCTACAGATATTTGTGAAAGTATAGCCCATTTAAAAAATAGAAAAGAATTAAAATATTGATAACAATGAATCTTGACGCAACAGAAATTCAGTTTGTTTTAATACCACATTCTTCTACCAAGAGAATCTAACTTCTACTAGATTTCAGTGGTAACGAAAGTGTCGTAGCTTTACTTCTGTAAAAGACTGAAGTACGCCCTCATCATTTCAATGCTAACGCACAAAAAACTCCGGAGTCATATGTGTTGTTTTTACAATATTTCTGAGTTGTCAAAATATGTCACGATATGTCACATTACACAGCCCTTCAAAAGTATATAAATCGATATATAATTATTCCTATTTATACATATGGGACAATTAGTAATACTCTGGTTTAACTACTTCTATCACTGCTCTGGAAATGCCTCAAAATGCTGTTTTACGTTCCTATAAGCATGAAGTAATGCAAAATACAAAAACGAGGAGTAATATAAATTTTATGTGATTTATAGGCTCATTTCACACAAGGTATATAGGTGTGAATAGGGAGGGTTAGCTGTCTTAACCCTTGAATAAAAATTACTTCGTACGATTAATTACCTAGCTCATGTATTAACTTGCACAGCTCTGGATTGACGTCGACACTCTACTTACATTATGTTTACTTCTGTAATTACTGTTCAATGTATTTCATTATTTCGGATGCACAGAGCGTACATGTTTATCAAAATCATTGGGGAGGGTATGATTTCAAAGATACCGGTATTCTCTACATTATTTCCTTTCATACATACCTTTCATGCCTGCAGCAGATTCGGTACTCTACGCACAAGAAAAGCAAATAATCACCTTAACTGCATTGCCCAATATATAGGAGAAACAGTAGCTATTAGATCACATCAGAACTTTGTCATATCTTTAAACATATTTTTTACGTATTTAGTACCTTTTATGGTTATAGGAATGCAAAACGTAGCATTTTGAGGTTTTGCCAGCCCTCTATGGCAGAAGTAGCTGAACTGCAGTATCACTGACCTTTTTACACTTCCCTTAAAACCCCTCGTACACGATTCAATAAACATAGAATCAAATTCTTGAACAAGTAGTTGGATGAGTGCGTACACGATCCAACTGGAATAATCAAAGGGTTGTATGTTGTATCGAGGCTCCAGGAATACTCTAATAACAGGCCTGGAGGTAGCGAGAATGACGTCCTACTGCGGGGCTCACTGAGGCGTTGATTCCATAGGAAGCAATAGGAAACTAGCATATATTGTCGTTTCTTTTTTCAAATCCTGAGAATTAGGAAAATAGTTGGAAGGTTATTTTGTGTTAGGACACAACCTATTATCTTCTCTGGAAGTGCGTAGTGTAATTTAGAACGCTTTGTTAAAACACTTTAGCATTGAAAGAGACTTCAATTAGCGTCAGTTTTCTTTGAAAGAGGATGCATGAAAATGTTAATTTGCGTACTACTGATACCTGAAAACTCAACGAAATAGATCTCATCATTTATAATTTGAGAATGTGGGTTCATACCCCCTCCCATACATACATACACAAAATAAGAATCAGAGAAATCCACAGAAGGATATGTGAATGTTATATATTAATCTTCAGTGCAGTGTTCGAGTGTTGTGAATGCCAAATTTTGTATCGAAATTCCGAAATATCACATTCCGGATTGCAAAGGGTTCTGAACTCCAGAATTGACTTCGGACTGTCGATCCCCCCCCACTAATCCACACACACACACGTCAGAGTGTTGCAAAATAACACCGACAAAACCGCCTCATGAGATTCCTGACATGAAAATAAGAAAATAAGTAGGGGTGTTTGGAATTCTGAAATGGAAAATAGCATTCCGGAATTAGAATTCCGAAAGTATGAATTTCGGAACGTCGGACTTTCGGAATACCGGAATGTCAGGTTGAATTTTTTTGCCCTTTCGAGCATCTAAGGGCCAGGCTGGGTGAAATGTCGGAATCGACTTCACACTTCCGAACACCCCTACCATCTAAGGTGCACAAATGTGCGGGTGTTTCGGCGCTATATGCTGTCGAAAGCGTGGGAAAATGAACTTCAGATCTTGATATTTCCAATACCATTAATAGTAGAACTGAAACGGCACGGTACCCGTCATTTCTCCTCTCTAAAGAAGATGGATGGAGAAGTTTTCGTGAGAGAGTAGCTGCTATTTTCACTATATTACGTTCTTTTCTTTAGAGAGCCAAACAGAGAGAGAGAGAGAGAGAGAGAGATTTAATTTATTAATGATGCTGAGTGTGCATCATTAAAAGATTGGAAGAGAAAAAATCACTTGATTAAAACATCACTGAAATTGTTAGCTTACGCAATCTATGTTTGGACACAAAATATAACAAAGGTAAAATAAAATAATGGCTGAGCAAAGCACTACAATTTATTTTAAAAAATTAAAATTTTTTGTAAACGTTTTCGCCGACTACCAAAACACTCGGCTTCCTCAGACACACTAAATCATATTCACTAAATCGTGTTCAGTGCGGATGTAAAAGCCATGTTCCCGAGCTTAAGAAAGAACATAGTGAGTGTCATAACAGAACATATGAAGGATAGTAGGATTAATGGCTGGAGTGGGGAAGGGATAAAGGAGGCTCTGAGAGCCATATGGAAGAATAGTTATTGTGTCATAGGTGATAGGTTGGTCAGAATTAAGGAGGGACTGAGCATAGGGTCAAAGTTGAGCCCAGTGCTGGCGGAGATTGTTATGAATGAATGGGAAAAGAAGGTTCGGTTAAAAGGAGGTGACAAGTTAGTGTTCTTTAGTAGATATGTTGACGATTGTTTGGGGATATGGAAGGGCACGAAAAGGCAGTTGGAGAAATTTGTAAAAGAAATTGAAGACAGAGAGAAAGGCATAGAACTGGAGTTGGAAGTGGAAAAGGATGATACCATAGTGTTTTTAGATATGAGGATTAAGAAGAAGGAAGGGAAGATATACATGGAATGGTACCAAAAAAGTTGTGCGTTCGGGAACTATTGCCATGCTAGGAGTGATGTGGATTACTCGACAAAGAGAAACTTCATAAGAAACATGGAAGAAAGAATTAGGCAGGTCAGCAGTGAAAAAGAAAAGGCAGAGGAAGGGATAACAGTGTTTCATGAGCAGTTAAGGAGAAATGGATATGATAAGAGGAGGTTGAAGTTAAGAAGGAAAGGAGAGACCGAGAGACAAGGAGAAGAAAGAGCGGAACAAAAGGAATATGGAGAAGAAGAGAAGAAACTATGGTGGGGGATAGAGAGTATAGGAGAGGATACAGAAGTGATAAAGAGAATGTTGAAGAAGATGGGAGGTATTTCAACTTACAGAAAAGGAAGCAAAAGGCTACTGGACGTCATAAGAGAAAAGAAGAAGAAAAAAGTGAAGAGAGAAGAGGAGGGGAAGGAAATTATGGAGAAAAAGGGAGTGATATATAGAATCCAGTGTAGTGATTGTGAAATGTGTTATGTAGGCGAAACGGGAAAGAGGTTAAAAGAGCGGATAAAGCAACATAAAGCTGATATTAGGTTGGAGAGGGACAGAAATGCTATATATAAACATATAAGAGACACGGGACATTTAGTGGATTGGAGTGAAGTAAAAGTGTTAGGACAGGAAGACAGAAGGACGGTCAGAAAATGGAAAGAAGCACGATTTATAGAAGTTGAAGGTGGAATAGCAATGAACTGGAACGCGGGACTTAAAATTGATGACCAGTGGGATAAGTTATTGAGAAGCCTGAAAATATAGATTGTATTATTGTTGTAAGGATGTACAGTGTTGCTTTGT
>JAGDQP010001554.1:0-38593 GCA_022664845.1 Lepisma saccharinum
TTGTTGAAGAACAAGAGACCTCCGTTCCAGGTTTTGTGTTTGTATTTACACATAGGGGGTACATACTGGTAACCGTTGACTTTAATAGGGATGGACTGTTTGGTCTTTCTTCTATATCTATTTCACCAAATTCATTTTTCACCTCATTTGATTTTGGGGACATACACATTCTTGAAAAACAGGGAGCATCCATTCCAAGTTTTGTGTCTGTATTTACACATTGGGGGTACACATTGGTAACACTTAGTTTTAATAGGGATGGACTGGATGGCCTTTCTTCAATATCCGTTTCAACAAATTCACTTTTCGTTAGGGAATGTACACTGTTCTCTAAGGGTACCACATTTAAAGCGTTTTTCATAGTCACATTACTTTTCATAAGCAATGAAGGACTCTGCGATCGGTTTTCAATACTTGATAAAGTTTCAGCAAAAAGTTCCACTTCGTTCACTATATTTAAAAAGCTGTCACTGGACCAGCTATCTTCTTCTCCCGAAAAATCCATTATAAATTAAAGTTTCCTATCGTCAAAAAGACACAATACTGTTCAAAGTACTTAATTTGTTCAATTAAATACCCGGAATACTACACAACAAAATCCCGATACAGTCTTTTCAATCTTAAACTGCTTCTGTCTTTTCTTCCAAACTATAGCCCAACACCACCAACAAAGCTTCTATTCACACTAACTTTAAAACAACCCAAACAATCATAAGGCTTATACAACAATATTTTTGTGCCCAAACACAGTCATTTTAAGACACTTCTGCGCATCTTACATCTCTAAACCTTTTATTTTTTCTTCTACGTCAGTACCTCTCCCCATTTTCTTCCTTAAAGACACCAAGCAGAACAACCATGAATCCAATCCTTTATCCACAAAAGTGCATGCAATTTCTCCAAGTACTCATCATTTCTAATTATTTCTATATATACACAAAAAGTTTGACAGTGTAATGCTATTATTGCAATGTATCTCTAAAAATATTTCATAAATTTCCTTACAAGTACAGTAAAGTTTCCCTACACAATTTCTCCCTTAGATCCTTACAAATGTCAATGCAGTTGTGCTGAGCTGTGTCCATAGGAGTATAATTATAGCATGCTATACATGTTAATGGCAATAACGGTTTCCAATGGTCTATACTGCTTATTATACAATTAGGACTAACTTTGTTAGTACAACATTCACATACCATCATTATGTAATTTCATCAGTACTTAGGTTCGAGTCTTTTGTTGACCATCTTTATAGAATTTGTTCACTAATCACAATATGTTGTCTCATTATCAGTTGTCCAATAAAATATAAGCAAAACAAATGCTTTAAACCACATTTGCACAGCTCAAATACCATCAATGTTACATGAATAACGTATTTCTTTAAGTCATTCGAGTTGACAGCAATATCCATCCTTAGTTGGGTTCAATAAATATTTTATCTAGCACAACCAATGGCTATTTTTCAAAACTTTTGTTATATTTTCTTAATCTATTACCCATAACGTACGTACATATAAAATTTCAGCTCATTAGCTTAAATGGTATACAAAATGGTTCTTCCATCCGCCATATTTGTTTAAAGATGGCTACTTTTCCAAAAAATATTACATTTTCGTAATCTACTTGTCAAACTATATCATTGTACCAAATTTCAGGATTCTATCTTAAACGGTATAAAAATGGTTCTTTCGTCCGCCATATTTGTTTTAAAATGGCGACTTCTCCAAAAACTTCTTACATTTTCGTAATTCTTTTGTACTGATCAACGTTTCTACCAAGATTGAAGTTTCTATACTTAGCCGTTTAGGCTGCGTATTCTTTCAAAAAATAATTTCGGCGGCCATATTTGTTTAAAGATGGCGACTTTTGTACAATTTTCTAATATGTTTGTAATTCTTCTGCAATAGTCAACGCTTTTACCAAGTTTCAAGTTTCTAGTCATAGCAGTTTAGGCTGTGTATTCCTTCAAAAAATAATTTCGGCGGCCATATTTGTTTAAAGATGGTGACTTCTAAAATATTTTCTCATTTGTTTGCAATTCTCTTGCAGTAATCAACGTTTCTACCAAGTTTCAAGTTTCTAGGTCTAGCCGCTTAGGCTCTGTATTCTATCAAATCATCATTTCGGGAGCCATATTTGTTTTAAAAATGGCGACTTATAAAAACTTTTCTCATATGTTTGCAATTCTCTTGCGGTAATCAACGTTTCTACCAAGTTTAAAGTTTCTAGGTCTAGCCGTTTACGCTCTGTATTCTATCAAAACGTCATTTCGACGGCCATATTTGTTCTAAAGATGGTGACTTTTGTACAATTTTCTAATATGTTTGTAATTCTTTTGCAGTAGTCAATGTTCTACCAAGTTTCAAGTTTCTAGGTCTAGCCGTTTACGCTCTGTATTCTATCAAAACGTCATTTCGACGGCCATATTTTTTTAAAAATGGCGACTTATAAAAACTTTTCTTAAATTTCTTCAATCTAATAATGGCAATACGTCTTCATATAAAATTTCAGTTCTGTAGCTCAAACGATGTGCAAAATAGATTTTATGTCGGCCATATTAGTTATAAAATGGCGACTTTTAAAAAATCAAAGGCAAAACCAGAATAAATACATTTCCTAGCTTCAAAACCAGTATATACAACATTCACGTTTCGTCATGAGGTTTACGTCCTGCATTCAAACCTTTTCAAATTTACCCACGCTTTCGGAAGGTTTTCAGTTCGAGTTTATTCAAATTGTATTTTATTCAGTAAAATCACATGTTCTTTTATCTCATTTTCTGTATATCTCAACGATATTCAATAATTTTGCTCATGTATGCTATCTTTCTGTAATTTACCAACGCTTTCGGCAGCTTTTAGTACTATTTCCGTCAATATTACATTTTATTCAATACAGTAGGTTCTTGTTTCTGTGTTAGTTCTTGTATATCTCAATACCAACTTATATTCAACATTTGTACAATTTACCAGCGCTTTCGGGAGCTTTTCTATGCAAATTTAGTCAAATTACATTTTATTCAGTACAATAGGTTCTTGTTTCTGTGTTAGTTCTTGTATATGTCAATACCAAGTTATATTCAAGATTTGTACAATTTACCAGCGCTTTCGGGAGCTTTTCTATGCAAATTTAGTCAAAGTACATTTTATTCAGTACAATAGGTTCTTGTTTCTGTGTCTGTTCTTGTATATGTCAATACCAAGTTATATTCAAGATTTGTGCAATTTATCAGCGCTTTCCTAGGTTCAAAAACCAATATATTACACATTTGTTTCAATAAGATACAACAAACGGTCTAGTAGACGTCCAAATGTATATCAACAGTAAGTCAATGAAAGCCTTTCTTCGATTCAAAGGTCCAACTAAAGTATGCACGTTTCCTAGCTTCAAAAATCCGTATATTTCACATTAGTTTCAATAAGATACAACAAACGGTCTAGTAGACGTCCAAATGTGTGTTAGTTCAATATATAATTATGTCATAAGGCGCCATTCTTCCATCAGCATTATTCCTAAAACAAACAACTAAAGTCTTCACATATGTATTTATCAGTCAGCATTAGTCAAATGTTTCAATACCCGTCCAAGTATTATCTTCAGTAATCATCACCACTATACCACAACAACCTTAATATTAAACTTTAACCATTGGATCTGCCACAAGGCAACAAAATCTAACAATTGCAGCAACTTAAACTTTAAACAATGGATCTATCACAAGGTAACAAAATCTGACACTTGGAGCAAGTTAAACTTTAAACAATGGATCTACCCCAAGGTAACAAACTCTGACACTTGGAGCAAGTTAAACTTTAAATATTGGATCTACCACAAGGTAACAAACTCTGACACTTGGAGCAAGTTAAACTTTAACCATTGGATCTGCCGCAATACCATTCTTTTCTTTCAACGCAAGTCAGCAAAACAGTTAAATTCATGCCAGTTAGTTAATTGTTAATCAAACTAATGTAATTACTAAATATATTTATTTGTGTGTCATATTCAAAGGTACTTGAAGTTTCTTGCATTCATATCAATGATCGACAATAATAATTTTATTTCTTATTTCGTTTTCAAAAAAAATCATTCCCACCCTTTCTGCTTTTTTTCTTCTTCTTCAACTAAATTAATTTCTTTGCGCCTATAGGTATCTCGTCGAAGACAACCCATTTTTTTTCTCAAAACTAATTAATTTGTTGTTGTTCTTCTTCCAACAAGATGAAACAAGACTTCAACAGCCATAAGTTCTTGTGCTCCTGGCCAGGGAAAGGGGTAAGAAATAAAGGTCAAGGGTTAAATTGAATTTTAGTTTTTAATTAGTGAGCTGTCAAATCCGAGAGTAAATTTGTGAAAAAAACAGAATGATTAATGATCATGGGGTAAATTTGCGTTGTGTCCCTACTAACGGTAACCCTTGTACTGCTGAATGACGGGTGAAACGGATCTGCTGATTTTTAGAAATATTTTTTAAAGTTTTTGAACCATTCAGCAGGTATGTTATAAAGCGTTGGTACTGTGAATGTTTCAAGAACGTAGTGATATGTTGCCTCTCAGATGATCAGCGCAAATTAAGAACATCTTAAAGTTTTAATTGTAAATAAAGCTGAAAGAATCCAGTTTTGGAGACTGAAAACTGTGTGTGTTTTCTCTAATTTAACTACCTCAAAGTTGAAAAGTGATAAATCAAATGATTTGAATGTCCCGGAGGTGCTTGCGATCTTTGTGTGGTGAGAATGAATTGGCCGCTTCCACACTTGGTGGGCAAGGCACCTCAGCAACACAACACAGGGATCGACTGAGGCAACGCGTCTATCGTCACAAACTCTGTATACGGTACGTCCAGCAAACAGGCTAGAGTACCCAAACAGTCAGGATGCAGTGTGTTGTTGAACAGGGTCATATGAAAGTGCACATGGAGAACACACAATTGTGAGTATTTTTTTATAAATTCAAACTGGGACATTCTGCACGGCAAGCCGAAAAAACATTAACAGTGCATTTGGGGCAGGAATGGTGAATTAACGCACCATTCGCCGTTGGTTTGCCAAATTTCGTTCCGTTGATACAACATTGCAAAATGGTCACCAACCATCATCAAGTTTGGATGAACTGCTCAGGAACACCGTGGAAGCGGACCTTCGGGAAGGTCTTCATGCCATTGCAGACGAGTTAGGAATACACCATACCACTGTCAGTCGGCGGCTTCGTGCGATCAGTAAGGAGTAAAATATGGTCTCGGTGCCACATGAGTTAACACCGGCCAACAAGTATTGCCGCCTGGAGGTGTTCAGTTCTCTGAGCGTATGGAATAAAAGCTCAAAGATTATATACACTTTACAGATAATTCTTGTATCTAAGAGAACAGATTTGGTCTACTGTTGACCAAATGCAACGAGTGGATTGCTACGTTCGTTATACAAGTTTCTCCAAAGGAAGGTCCTACATGTTTGTAAATAATGTTATTTTTTATTTAAAGAGAATCTCTCCAAGAAACTAACATGCTTCGTATTTTGAAGTTCGTGCAATTATAACCACACCTTCTGTTTTCATTTATTCCTCTGATATGTATGCGAGTCGGTGTATATGTTTACCATGACAACGGTTTGGAGCGTTCGGAAATGACGAATGAAACGAATTTCACGAAAATAACTATCAGCATTAAGATCGTGCATTCCGTTAACTTCGTTATTGGTTTCCGAACAAACCCAATGAATGCAGAAGTTTATTCTATTCTATTCTATTCTAAAACGCTCCTTGGAGCGAATAAGGCCTCAGCCAGTTTAGACTATTGGTCTGTTCAAATGTATATATGGGAGTATATAATAATGAATTAAAATAATCGTGAAAACGTTATAAATATGATTTGAGTAAAAAGTGAAAAAGTATAGAATAATTGGTGATAAAAGTATTAAACGTGATTCATAGGCTCGCCACCTCTATAAAGAGGTGTGAGAAAATGGGGAAACGACGTATACGGGATGCAATGTGAAGTTAAAAAGAAAAAACTGCAACAGGAAACGATGTACAGTACGTGTAAGGGAATGTATAGTGTAATTGTGTGTTGTATATATGTAAGTGTGTATGTCAAAATGTCTGATGTGCACTTAAAATGTCTGTCACAATTTAACTCTTCTCGACACGTAGTCACCACACCACACAGCACTAGATGTTCTCAGTTGCACGTCTAATCGTCGAATCCCCCAGAAGTTTATTACCATGATCAATGAATTCTTTGCCCCCCAAATCGTTAACCTGAATGACGTATGGTTTACGAAGTCAGTGCGTGTAAGAGCACACAGAGCTCTCTTTTGAGAATGTCAGCTCGGCATCAACTCTTTCGAGGGCGCATTTTGCCGAATTTGGCGATCTGAATTAGCCTCCATAATCTCCAACGCCAAGTTCTCCCTTTTACTTTGGGAACATTTGAGAGAATCCGTTTACCGGACAAAATCAGCAACCATGGAAGACTTGAAGCTGATTTGAGAAATTGAGGACACTGCTGAAAGACGGGCACATAGACCTATGCGCCCTTTTCCCAGCAATCTCTTTAAACGATCCGCCATGTTCTTTTCTACATGTCCTGCAAATTTCAAGTCAATATCTCTATTCGTTAACTGGTAGAAAGAAAAATGTAGAAAAGTTTCAAGTGAAAACTGTCATCTTGATTTCGCACCCTGCTGGTGGACAAAACCTCAACTCGACAATGATCAAGTTTTATTCAGCAATATGTTTTATGTAGAACTTCTTCACGTGTTTTCTTTTAGAGGCCAATCATTTACACAGTGCGACAGAAAGATTTGTCTAGTCAGATCACACATAAAAACAAGTAAATTAGCCCGTCACAAAAAACAAAACAAAAAAAAACAACAACATTCTTTTCGATTCAAAGTGAATGGGAGAAATCAGTGCCATAGCTAGAACAGTGTTTAAAATGTTTTGGGGCGGCCACTTTGAATCCAAGATGTCGAATTTTCAAAACGTTGCAATATTTTCCTTAACTACACCTTTAAGCCAAATTTCGTTTCTCTAACTGAAACGGTGTTGAAAATGTTTTCTGCAGGCCATTTTGAATCCATGGTGGTGACTTTCTCAAAATGTTGAAATATTTTCCTAAACTACTCTTGATAATACACTTTTATGACAAATTTCGTATCTCTAGCTCAAACAATGTTGAAAATGAATTTTTTGGGTCTGCCATTTTGGATCCAAGATGGCCTCTTTTGAGACATTTTGTAATATTTTTGTAACTTTCTGGTAATGATGTACCTTCATACCAAACTTCGTTTTTCTATCTCCAGCTATTTAGGCTGCGTATTCTATAAAAAAAAAATCATTTTGGATCCAAGATTGCGACTTTTTCAACGTTTTGTAATGTTTTCTTTAATCTACTAGTTGATGATGTACCGTCATATCAAATTTCATTTTTCTAGCTCCAGCCGTTTAGGATGTGTACTGGGCTCCAAAACCCTGGTATTTTTAGGTGCGACATACTAGTTCTTGCAGATTGATTTTTTTTCAATCTCAAGAACAAAGAGATTTGAACAAATATTTGCAAAGGCAATTAAAAAAAAAAACTATTGTTATTGTAATTTTCAATATTCTTTTTGTATTAAACACCGTGCTTAGAATTGTTTGTCCTTTCTTTTTTCAACCTAATCACCATGAAATCTTTGATTGCCGGAAAAAGGGCACATAATTCATTCACAATTTTCAATATATTTTCATGAAAACTTTGAATTCAGTCAGGCTAGTTAACAGTTTTTAAATCTGATTCTATGCTCTTTGTACTAGTGTCATAGATATAAATATTGTTTCAAAAGTTTTTGGGTAACATTGAACCTAAATCTTTACCAGCTGTTTACCGAAAATGCGTTTTTGATATAAGTGCCCTTCTTCCGGCAATGTCCTTAATTGAGAATATTGGACAGGACGTCTTGTTGTGTGTGTGACGATAAATTTAAGAAACGGACTCCAATGACGTCTAGCGTCACAAGGTTACCACTTGAAAGACATTATTTTAGGGTAGTATCAGTTTGTGTTTGATTTGAACTCCAAGACGTGTATCAGTTTATAATTGAATTAATTTGTTTTTGAATAAAATTCCAAGATGTATAGAATTTATTCCATGTAAAGCCTAACGTGTTCGTTTCTTTTTAGACTTTTAATTCTGTCAGCTAATTATGTCCATCCCTGTATTTATCTCATGTGATTTGTCTATCTACAACTGACGAATTCCTGCTGTTGAAGTTTTTTTTTTTAATTGATAGAAATCTGTCATAATTACGAATATTCTTCGGGTTATTTTATGGTTAGTTCTGAGGACGGGAGATAACAGATGCATTTCATAAGAGATAATGCTGATATTACTCAATTCTTACTGTAATGTTAACAAAATATTTTCATGAACCAAGGACCGATGATAATGTAACTCCTTTTTATTCTGAGTTGGCAACGCAAGATAGCTTTTACCGCATCTCACATGACCAGTTTGATATCTGACAACCCTGATATCGCATTACACTGATATCGAGGATGGGGCGGGTGCAATCTAGAACAAAAATATTATAGTGGGACAATAAGATTTGGAGTTGACCGTAAAGAAGTTTGCGAAACCGAGGAATTTGTTCCTGACATGACTGAATTTTTCATAAGGAAGCTTTCATTCGCATCATATTGAAATGTATTAGTATTTTATCCTCATCTTAGAAGTACCGGAAACTGAAGTTTCAGTTTTAGCTAGGAGATTTTAAACAAAATGTCAATTCTTCTCTAATTTGTTGAATAAATTGTTACTATATTATATATATGTGCCAGTAAGACAAAGAAGACAGGATTCAAGTTTGAGGCAGAAAATTAAAGAAAAAAATCCCTATTACTTTGACTCAATACTAACACTACATACACCAAATGTATGTTCAAAATAAGTATTACATCCAATTTCTTTAGACTTAGGAATACTTTGATTTTGTATTTATAAGGCATAATTTAATTATATTTTTGCTTGAAACTTTTGGTTATTTTATTCAGCAAGAATCGCCACATTTTAGATGCTAATTTTCTGTTTCCTTGTTTGTACGTGTGTGAACCCCTTTCTCCTGCCAAGGAATCTGTCTGAGACCGGTAGATTGTTAGTGAGTAGATAATTGTGACTGTAGCGGCGAGGACTTAGTTCCTACAGCGTTATTTTTCTAATACGTAAGTAAGCTACCTGTTTAGTATGTATTTTAAAATTATAGTATTAAATATGCACTAAAATATGGTTGTTACCAACTGAAATGTACTATAAAAATATGGCGAAAGAAAACGAGTGCCAGGTGTGACGCATTGAAGGAGTGTCTAGTAGACATTCGCCATTTTGTGTAAAATAAATTCTCAAGGTATTTGTTATTAATATAGTTTAGGGATTTTAGATACACGTTATGTTTGGTCGCGGGCAAACATATGTGGAGGTTATTATTTTAACTAATTTTGTGGTAGGACCCGGCGTAGTAACGTGAAATCGTTACTCATTTGTTTTGCTCTCTACTACGCATAATTCTAGTGGAATTCGCTTACATAATTTCCTTTTGGACCTGTATTACCTTTGCATATGTCTTAATGGTAATTAGGGCATAGTATATGATTGCAAAAGTGTAAATTATGTTTTCTACATTTGGCATTTAATAGCTATATGATAGTGGGAACAAATCAGTACAGATTGGGTATGATGGTCCTTGTAGTATTGAATACATTGCTTAGTTGCGTGTATCCAAACTTTGATGTATGGTTCATTATAATGTAGTTTAGGATTTAAGTTTTTGAAAATTTTAGCCGTACCGCGTATTAAGCATATAGTTATTGGTGTGTGTTGGTCCACAATTGGAACTCAATAATTCTGACACTTATGTCATTTACCACTGGAAATAACTGAAAACACTTTTGCATAGGAATAGTTTAATACTATGGAAAGTGCGCAACACAATGTTAGGACATATGTGGGTCCTTCCTTAAGTTGTGTCTGTGTAGAGTATTCTGTAATCAGTACTTTAGTACGGTTCTTGATTATTTTAATATATTTCCAGGCGTATCCTTTGGGAAGTGACAAGTAGCCAATATTATGAAGTAGACTCAGTAAAGTAAAAGTAATACTGCAGTTTAGCTTCTTGTACTACAGAGCACTAAACTACCCAAGACTTTACGTTTAATGTTCCTACAGCCATGTAACCTACTGTAACATGTCGGAAATTCTTCTTCTTGCAACTTTTCGTTGTTAAGGTAAACCATGGGGGTAATCGATTGAGTGGAAGGGCACTTATCAGGTGTGTACTTTGACTCTCATAAAACACTGAATTTGCTTCAAAATAGCCAAACAATGAACATCATATAATTTTGCGTATTATAGAAATAAGGACAAACTACTTTCGCGTCTTAAACATTGGTTTCCTGCACTTTGTCAGCGCATCTTAACTTCACATTGTTATGTTACTATTTTCCACGCCTTTTAGTAGCTTTTATGGCTACAGGAACATGAAGCGTAGCATTTTGAGTAGTTTCCAGTGCTCTATCGCACAAGTCTGTTAACTGTATATTACAAAATTAAATTAAGCGTAAGATAAGTAAGGGAAGGGCCGTGATTAATTTCACTATATACAAAATACTAAAACTTTGTGTACGGGCACAAACTAGAGTTAATGGGGATAAATTATGCTTTCGGGCCACCAGCTATTGAGCCTTAAGCCCTCAATACTACTAATTGTAATTTACGTGAGCACTTGTATCAACACGATAGCCAACATTCCAAAAAAAGTGTTGCGAATTGTTAAACAGTTTATAGATGTGGAGGGACACTAATGAATGACCTGTCCTCATGTTTAGTGACACGTATTTAACAGAAATCACGTGTATAAGGTGGGTTATACGTCACGTTAGTTTTTTCTCATACGCGGTGCAGGTGGCATTTAAAGTAAAACCATGTTATAAGCACCAGAATTCTAGGATAAAATTTACTCAACTTCCGAGCCAGCCAGACCAATTTTACTTTATCTACAAAACTTTTTTTTTTATTAAGTAATCCTCTCTGGCAGTACCGTACACACACAATCCTACGGGAACCACACTATAATAGTTCTTAAAATACGAACTTCCGTTGATTGGGAATCTGATACGGTGGCATCTGGAGGAATACAAATGGCGTCTCCGACCCAGTACTTATGAGAGTTACAATTTTTGCCACAAACTAGGGCGGAATAAAATAAAATACGATCGGACTTCAGTAAACATGAAAAGGAATTAAGATATAGATCCAGTTAACAAGAGCTCAGAAAAATGACCGAGAGAGCGAAGGCAGGTAGAAACAGCCACTGCCTCGCTTCGGACTTAAATCTGCTAAAGTTCTTTCGCATCGACCAAAAGCATGCATGGTAAACAGGTCTCGGAAAAGGTAACGACGGTCAAATTGAGTTGACAGTGTCAGCAAAGAAAATCGTAAAAAGGTAGTGTTCGGAGTAGTCACACTCATGAGCACAAGCGGAGATAGCAGGATCATCCCACAAGCCACACCGGCTGTAGCACGGTGGGAAAGAACTTAAATCTTAATACAAGCATGTCTCAAAGGGCGAGTCTTAAGAAATCTAAACTTACATAATATTCGGCTCTCCAAGGTCGAGCACAATACTCGTACGCGATGTAGAAAGAGAACAATGAAGAATGCGGAGAAAATGTCTCACCGGATCTCAGAAAAGCGAAGAACAAATGAAACTGAACCTCAGTGAACAAGTACTGTTCAGGACTACTTGACCTCATTCTTTACTTCCCTTCGCCATATCCTAACTCACTCTCCCCTCATCATTCGGATGCAAAATAAAACTAACTCGATGACCATGTGGGCCCCGGGGTCACCAACCCTTGTAACACCGGTCGGAATTCTATCGTCGACTCTACATATAAAGTTTCATTCTAAAATGCTTTCTACACCTAATACCGGAACCGCAAGCGATAAAAGCCATAGATTAAACGAGGGGAGATGGTATGAATGGAGCGCTTAGCTAGCTAGCCTTTTACTCAAATCTTGCAACCTTAATTTAACTCTCTTCCCGATCTCATACAATGATGAAGTTTCGCACAGCCAGAGAATGGACAATACAACATTCCATTGTTGCAGCATTTTTTTTTTTAGTAAAAATTTCTTTATCCTAAAATAACTGAGCAGGATGTTTGGGCGCAAAGCCGTTTATCTAAATAGGTTGTAATGTATTTCATAACTAGAGCCCGGATGTTTAAGGTACTAGAAACGGGAAAACAGGCACTAGAAATTTCGAAGAAGGTCAAAAAATGCAACTGAATTTGTAGAACTTCCACAGCTAATTCGGCAAAATCTAGACTAACACCTTGAATACAGCAAAGTTTCTGCGCATCTCACAGAACTCGCCTCTACCGCTTGAAAAGGAACAATTTGTAGAAGGTTATTTCAGATTTAATAAAAATAGGCATTTATAGGCACTATACATAAAATTTGCTTTAGGCAGCCTATGACGCCCCAAATTAAACTTGTCAAGTTACGTTTATAGGATCTAACGTAAAGGAATAGGTATTTTACATATTGATAACTTCATACCTATTCATAACATTGTATTGCATTGACCATTTATTGCATTACTGAATAATTTATCTTACCTTATATTCACTAATACATAACCATTCCATGACTTAATTATGGATCGAACCCCGCAAGTATTCTACATCTTCATTAAGATTTGTTACAATACGGCGAATTGTTTTATCTGCCTGAATATACGTATTCTTTCATCCGCGAATTCTCGTGGGGTTTCTATTCGTTCTGCAGTAAATTTAAAAGAAAATTAAAAACAATAATAATAGGGAACGGTTCCCACTCACCTAGAAAAACTTGAATAGTCAGGGAATCCAGTTTAGCACTAAAAAGTCCTGGAAAAGACAGGGAATTTCACTGAAAATGTCTGAAAACCTGGAAAAGTCAGGGAAATTGCTAGCTTATTGTTCGAAGTTCATTTAGCTACAGCAGGTATTTAATGTTAGATAGTTTTTGAAATTACTTGGAGGCTATTGTGCCAACCATGAAGCAATTTAAGAAAAGATAGTGAAATGTTTTGATGTATATTCATTTTCATGCAACTATGATCTTTATTTTCCCATGGAATTATGATATATATACAACATGCGATACCTGGAAATTTCAGAGTAGTGACCTGGAAAAGCCAGGGAATTTGATCTTGGCAAATGAGTGGGAACCCTGATTCCGCTTTCTTTCCAAGGTTGATATGCCTTACCATACCTTGTATTTCAGGATCATTTTTCTAGTTCCTAAAATATTCCCTCCCAGTATCGAACGTATTGAGTTTGGCAGACTGTCACTAATGTTTGAAAATTAAGGCAATGTACAGAAAACGTCATAATATTTCTATTTTCATGTACAAACTAAGAAGTTCGTTATTTTAATTTCCCAAGATTCACTGCTAATAGCGTAACTGTCTGAGAACTATTTATGCAGGAAGGCGAACTGTTTAATAGTGAATAAATTATTCAGCATACTCACTCACCTAAATAATTATCCTCAAGCCAATCAGCGACAGGTAACAGTTCTGCTTACAAAACAGCAATTAGAGCATCATTCAATGCATTTATGGGAACAAATGCTAGAAGGAAATTATCATCCTGGATTTCAGTGCAAATTCTGGGTCTGATCTGCACATGCAGATCAGGAATTCTGTTGCTAGCTTCTTTTCCATGTTCCTTGTCAAGTAAAAGAGGCAGTCAAACAACTGAGCGTCAGGAAATTTTTGTGCAGCCTGAAATAGTGCTACTTCAAAATCCAGCGAGATTGATTCAGGTTCAAAAGTAGCCATTTTGATTTGATAATACTAAATAATTATTGGTATGTACGTCATTGTTGCGGACAATAAAATGGGCGAAACAACTGTTACGTTCTCCCATTAGATCAAAAATTCGTGAAAATAGTCCCTTTTCTATTTTTTTTTTTCAACCGATAGACGTAGGTTTTTTTTCTTCAAAGTGGGATTCTTTGCCACTGGCTATTGAAAAGGAATGTGCTTGGCTCGAAATGTTAGGTCAGAGGCACAATGAATGAACCTTTTGTTCAGGCTAACCATTGTTTAAAAAACTGAGACAAGTAGAACTATAATTGATACAAGGGAGAATGGAATTGATAATGGATGCAGTATCAGTGGCCACCCACTCTGACAGGTTTTTCCCAAGGGTTTCCTTCAGTCACACCAGGCAAATACCGGAACGGCACCTACAGATTAGACGCTGAACTACCTTCCAACAGCTTCTACATCCTATGCCTCTTTTGTTACGCAAGATCCTATGTACTGGTGCAGGATTATGAAGCAATTGCCTTCACCTGATGAGTGGTTTGTTACCACATCCAAGTTACAGTTGTGTGCTTAGTACCACAAAGATTTATTATGGTAGGCTAAATACCCCAGAGCCGGGACATTAAGTAACTCTGAAACACGTGCTATATATTGATTAATTGATTATATTTCAAGTTTTTGTACAGACATGCTTTTTACTCAAGTATGATGCGTTTTTATATACGTGATTAACATACATGTTGTAATTTATCTGCAATTTGATGGCAATTCCAAATAAATTTGGTGCTATTTGTCCCATTTTACCCAAATACTCAATGCCTGCCCCGACGCGGAAGCAGTAAAATATTACCACGTTCTATTCGCTTTCATTCTCATTTCACGCTTCCATAACTAGGGATGTACCGATACCACTTTTCCACCGATACTCGATACCGATACTTTTGGATACATTTCCTATATATTATAAGACTTTTTCAAAATAATTAATTTATCAACATTGTATCAACACGGTGTCCATAAAGTCCGTTGCCACCCCGTGTATCTTCGAAACGACTGCGAATATGAGCAAACGCAAAAACACGTCCTTCATTATTTTGAGAGACTTGAATTTTGAGCTATAAAAGTTCCACTCCAGACCCCCCAAATAGGGGTACGGGGGGTCAACTTGAAAATTTCAAATGGCAAAGGGGATCGAGTAATATATCGTTTCAAAGGTCTCGACAAAAGAAATATTTTGCCGAAAGTTTCAAGTCGCTATGTTGACCCCATCCAAAATGGCGGAGGTCACATTTCGTGTCCATAAAGTCCGTTGCCACCATGTGTATCTTCAAAACAACTGGGAATATAAGAAAACGCAAAAAGAAAAAAAAAAAGTCCTTCATTATATTAAGGGGCTAACATTATTAGCTATAGAAAAGGTCCACTCCGTGTCCCCTAGGAGTAAACGGAGGTCAGGATCTACGTAAAATTGCCAAATGACAAAAGTGGTCGAGTGATACCTAGTGTGAACTGGTTTGATACAAGAAATAATTTGGGGAAACCTTAAAATTGTTCCAAATTCCAAATGGCAGTAAGATGAAAGTTCTAAAACGAAACTTCTATTCCTCACTCAGACAGCAAGAGGTCTAGAAGTTACTCTTCACAGCGAAATCTGTATCTAACTATTGTTGTTATGATTCTTTTCGAAGTTCTAACATACCCACAAGTAAGCTGCTATGCTAGTCCCATAGTTTTGTAATGCTAGAAACATTTTCTTTCTTTAATTTTCTTTGAGGGTTTGCTGATGGATGTAAATTGTCAGTATTGTGAAGAAGTTTAAAATTGCTGACAATGAGTTTTCCAGCGTGTTCCTACGTACATATGCCTTAACCACTAAATAGTTTCTACATGTTCAGCCTATAAATAAATAACTTCAACGCGTGTATCTCCGAAACTTTAATCAGCAAAGTGTAACTGGAAAGACACTATTTAGTGGTTAAGGCATATGTACGTAGGAACACGCTAGAAAACTTTGTCAGCAATTTGGAACCTCTTCACAACATTGACAATTTACGTTCATCAGCAAACTCTGATAAAGAAAATTAAAGAAAAAGAAAATGTTTCGAAATGTTCCTAGCATTACAAAACTATAGGACTAACATAGCAGCTTACTTGTGGGTATGTTAGAAGTACGAAAAGAATCATGACAACAGTAGTTTGACACATATTTTGCTGTAAAGAGTAACCTCAGACATCTTGCTGTCTTAGTGAAGAATAGAAGTTTCGTTTTAGAACTTTAATCTTACTGCCATTTGGAATATGGAACAATTTGAAATGTAAGGTTCCCCAAATTATTTCTTGTGTCAAACCCGATGACACTAGGTATCACTCGACCACTTTTGTCATTTAACATTTTCACTTAGACCCTGACCTCCGTTTACTCCTCCTAGGGGACACGGAGTGGAACTTTTATAGCTCAAAATTCAAGCCCCTCAAAATGATGAAGGACGTGTTTTTGCGTTTGCTCATATTTGCAGTCATTTCTAAGATACACAGGGTGGCAACGGACTTTATGGACACCCTGTATATTAGATATAAGGCCAAAATTTCACATACAAAAATATAAAGCAGAATTTCATATTACGTTAGACACAGAAAATGTATTTCGGACAAAATAATAAATAAAATTTCCTCTAAACGCGTCCAACTTTTTTCAGTCCTTTGTACAATCCACATGGTGGATTGTTAAAAGGAACAAAACTGTGATAACTGATAAGTCTGTTATGTTTCTTTTTTTTTTTTTCATGAAATTGGTTAATTTCACTTTATTTTTACTTGAAGTTACTACGAAACGGGCGGCTCTGGTTGTAATCCTGACACCAGGACACTTCTTCAGTTCTCTTTTCTCTGGCGCTCTGAGGTAGACTCAGCCTACAATCAAATTGAAGGGCTTGGTGGAAGAAGTGCCAATCCCACTCTTCCATGAAAAATGAGTTTTGTGGCTGAAGTGTAAGCTAGTGTCATCTAGTGTTTACTTTATAACTAAATGCATTGTGGGATATGCCCAACACCTTGCAATAGGCATCATAACAAGTGATGGCGAATGAACTGTTCAGCTTCTTGGTGGAATAAGGGCCAATCCCTCAATGCAGTCTTAGTACTTCACACTGTTTTAGGTTAGATCAGTTTAGGATAAGTTAGGTTTGTATTTGTAGCAGGAAGTCATGTACTATGCTCTTGGTGTCCTGTCATATTGCAGATCGAACAGAAGATCGAAAAAAGAACACAAACGCGATAGGTCGGTTGTGAGGGATGCTCTCACAAACAGAATAAGCCTATCACTATCACGGCTAGTATTCCAGTCTCCAGCTAGGGTGCAGCACAAGTCAATGGACAGTTTTAAAAATACAGACACGAAATAAAATCAGAAGTGAGGGATTCCCTCACAACCGACCGATGGTGGGTTGAACGTAACATTGTGAGGGTATGATGTATTAGTTCAATTGCTGTTGTCCATTTGCATGTATATTTGCAATAGTGTTCTGTATCTACTCCTAAGTTACCTAAAATACAATACCTTTGTTACTCAGATTTTTTTCTACATCACAAATACTTTAACTGCATTTCTCTCCGAATTACAAAATTGTGGGATAGGCCCTTCTTCCACTAACCCCTTCAGTTGAATACCGAACTGTCCTTTGTACTCCTAGGCACTTTGGGAGATAAAGGCGGCTGAGCGTGGGACTGACCAGTGACCACCCACTTCACCTTATGCCATAGGTCGAGAATTTGTGGAGTTCCCCATGCGTCGTTCCCGGCGCGTGCGCATTGTACAGGGAACACCGTTACCTTTTCTAATATGTATGTAAAGACTAAAGGGAAAATACTGACCATATGAGCGTAGAGTGGTTCACTTGCAAAGCATTTTGTTCCTAATCGAAACCTCTGACTCGTTTGAGATCCGAAATTCGAATCCCGGGTGTGCCTTCCTGACTGAAGTTACATTTGGCTTTCCTTCAGTTACTACTACTTTCTAACATGAGCTACTATTTTGACATGGACAGACTAAAAATATCATTTGAGTAGTGCAAATCGAAGACTTACACATGCATAAAGAAATCGATAATCATTGAGACGAATTTTAAGTCTAAAGAGACCCATGAAAGATGAGTGTCACTGTTGTTAATATTAAACAAATTAAAAATTATTCGGAAAATGTATCGGTAAGTATCGGTGTCCATTTGCCGATACCGATACTCCAAAAAGTAGCCGGTATCACCGATACCGATATATCGGTACATCCCTATCCATAACTCGGAATTTTTTTACAAATTCTTTTGCGTTACAGCACTTTTCCCCACAGACGCTGGAAATGTTAAATTTCTCTGGTAAATTTTACACTTCTGGGGGACCCTTAAAGTAAATCTGTAAATAGCTTCGGTGAGTTGCTCTTTGTAACGTAAGCTAACCTAACCTTATCTGACCGGAAATAAGTAATTGGATACACTTTACTCAGTATATGCAACTTCCGCCAGTAATTAAGCCATATTTATGCTGTTTACCAACGTTTCTCAACCTGGACTGCGAAGATGGGACAGGTGGTCTGTGTGGTCCGCATCCAGATTCTAAAATGTAATTCTCAGTTCCATAATGATTCATTTAAAACACTGCTCTAAACAATTCATTCACTTGCAAATAGTTATCGAAGTCCTTTTCCGTACAATTTTACGCTATTAGACAGACGGCTTATTCTATTGAGCGAAGTACTGTTACTGTATGTGTGGATGGCGGGAGGATGCTTCGAAACTTCGTATTATGACCTTTAGATATATCAGGCCGGGGAAGGGGGAAGTTTTTGGAAGGTGGTCTAGTTGGTACCTGCCTGGTGTGACGGGAAAACCAGTCAGAATGGGCGGCAGCTCCCCAGACCTTTCGATTTCTATGCGAGCACTCTGCCAACTGAGCTACGGTCTCTGATTGCTTCGAAATAGAAATTGTAAGATCGTTAGTGAGACCATGAGTGCTACGTAGTTGCTTCTGTTTTGCTAAAACCCTCGTCGAAAGAATAAAGGTGGTGGTTTCATGGTGTCTGCGAAGTTCAGTGCATGGAATTTTCATGTTAGGGATCTAGTGCAGAACTTGTGGATGTGGATTTCCATCCATAAGAGAACGAATCGTAATTCCAGCAGTCACTTAGGGAAAGTCTGAGAGATTCGCACCCTTATTTGAGAAAGTTCAGATTCCATTACTTGCCAGGGAATTTAATTAAAATTCAAAGGAATACTTTTTATTGTTTTGTGAATGGAAGAACTAGTCCCGAGAACCTGTCAAACTATACGTTGGTTACACCGTATAAAGACTGTGTAAAAAGAAAGCAGCAAGATCACAGCATTACAAGAACGTACATTAAGTTAACGTGACACTGAAAATAACAGACCATTTTGCCCAGTATTAAAATAATTCTTGATAACGTAGTTCTCACCACCTGTGTTTACGAGATGATCTGCGTCTCTCAGTATCTGCCGATTCAACTTCTTATTGACACCGATGTTAATGGCTGAATTGAAATAACTGCCCTGTTAGGATTACGATCTGGAAATCGTCAAACGCAGGCAAAAATTCAGGGAAAGAAAAGCAAGACTTTAAAAAATGCCGGACACGTTGAATTTGTAACTAGTAACTTTTTTAGTGGGGGAATCACGTTCATATACTTTCTAGCTTAGTTTTAACTGGTTAGAATCGAGTGCGATGTATCGCAGACTACCAGCTACGCACCATAGCAGTCTTTAAATAGCTACAAATTATCTACCGTGATCGTCGAATTTATCGTAAATAACAATGCAAACCAAGGTGTAATAACTTCTTCCTAATTTTATTTTTTAAATAGTGGACTTTTTTCAAGAAAACAGGGAACAGATACTGGCCTGACATTACCAGAAAGGTTAAAAACTGGGCGCTTGGTAATCCTAACCCTGTTCAGTTTATAGAAGTTGCCCATTGTAGAAAAAGTTTTCAAAGTCTGAAATAATGTAATACATGCGTATGTATGTAGTGATGAAAAATGTCGATGCTCACTCAATGAACTAGAGGGGTACAAGATGGAGTTTTACAGATGTGAATAGTGTTTGGATAAAAAATACGGTGGGCAACCTTAAACCTTGACTTTATCTTCATTGTACTGTCAGTCTGAAGCTACATTTCAGTTGTAAATACGTACCGAAAACTTTACTGGAAGAACGCTAATTACAAGAATTTTCTCAGTTTCGAATAGTAATATTCACCTTGTATCCAAAAGATTTGCATTCAATTTCGATTCCATATGTAATTGAAAGTTCAGATGGTGTGATTATGAAAGGGCGTGTGTTTTCTAGTATTCTTGGTGCAATTGGCAGTTGCATGTAGTAGATGATCACGTTGTTATGAGGGACTACTTTCGTATTGTAAGCCGGACAGTTGCTTTTTTCTAAGACCCTGTGTTGCGTGATTCAGAATACCTCATTTGCAGTAGTGGAACAGTGTGTGCATATTAATTAGCATACTACTATTTCCACACCCTGCAAAAACAATGTTGGTGTATCGGGGATGTGAATGCTATATATATTCATAGCCCTCAAGCCCACCAGTACAGCCGAATACATCCTTTCTTGTGGTGTAAAGATAGCTTCGTGAATTTTTATTCCTTAGTGTGAGACGGGATTATTGTAAATTTGTATTTTGTTGCTTATATTTGAGATGATGTAGACAGGTTCATAGAGGATGCCTGATGGAAATATAAATATATATATATATATATATATATATATATATATAACCACGGTAATAACCAACATTGTATTCTACAGAGAATTAACAGTAGACATGTTCAGCTTGTTATTTATGAAGACTGGAAATGCCAAACGTTCTGATTGCCATCTTTTAAAGCGCTTTTGTCCACAAGCATGTTCGATGTCCCCCCATCCTTGTTTCAAGTACTAAATCAATCAGCAAGAGGTGAAAACAGTCACCAGCAGGGAGCGCTGGTCTAAGACCCGCCATGCTGCCTGCCACCTGATGTTTCAGGTGCCAGAGTGGCGACATAATACACAAGTCCTTAGTCAGTGACCATAGTTTAAGTTGCGATAGAGATTTCGCCATCATGGAGAAACGCAGGTAACTAAGGCCTTGGTTTCCCCAAGTTTTACACAAGATGGTTGAGTCAGCTATACGTGTTAATCCATTTCATGTATTCCAATGATTTTGATTTTAAGAAAGTTGCTGATACATTGTTGACATTGAAGAAATGCACATTGCTCAAAGTGTGTCGTATGCATTGTACTACTTAGTGACAGAACATTGGAAGTTATTTGATTCTCAAAAGAGAGAAATGTATAGTTAATATACAAAAAGCTTTATATCTGAAAGATCAGCCCCGTTAGTCTGCTGAATCTTCTGGAGAGAAGAAAGATCTGTCTAGCATGTGGCCTTCTTTTCCTGAAGAGCACAAAGTTTTATAGAACACTTGCAGCAGCTCGGTGATTCCATCACGGTGGGAGTGGGTAGTGTGTATTTTGTCTGCTAATGTATGTATGTTGGAGAAGGGTTCAATAAAACCTTAATCTTGTGCTATCTGATGTCACATTGCTGTAACTCAGAGCTGCAATAATCGTAAATATAATGTTATGCTTCAACAGGTATAGGAATTCAAACAGTAAACTGCTGAATGGCACTTGGAATCAAAGGTTATTTAGTATTGCACATAGGACGTTCTTATTTGTTTTTGCCTCTTTAACCATTCGGTTTTCGGCAGTTCTGGCGGTTTCAGCACACTTCTTTAGTGTCATAGAATCCTCTCCATTATTTTAAGGCATACATTATTGTTTGTTTACGTTAATCAAGTATGTTAGCCCGCTGAGAATAGCCTTTATAGCCAATTAGTGTAGATCGCATTCGGTTAATAATAGTACTAGAATAATACACCTATATTATCGCATGCAAGACTTATTATTTCTTTATTACATTAACCACACTCCCAATAAGCATTTAGCTGTTTTAAATAACCGAAAAGTATAGACACCAGAAGTTCCCATAGCCAATGCACTTGTTAATATATATGTTCAAACATGTAGGTTAGATTAGTTATCCCTTTAATACAAAGAATAGTTCTACGATAGAAAGTTAGTGTTACTGGACATCTAACTCACAACAATAAATTAGTCAGTATTATGTCAGGAAATCTCCAATACATATATAGTAATGATCCAATATTAGTAGATTAGTTCCAATTAAGTATGTGCACATTACCATAAAGTAGAAATCACTCCAACACGTAAATTCCCATATCTGTACCCATATTGATATCTTTTAGACTGGCAAACCTAATGTTTGTTGACATTGTTAAAAATGTATTTCCTCCACACCAGTAACATCAGAACATGCACTAATAACTGAATAATTAAATGTTACCTTCAACAGTAAATCAGCAGAAAACTCCTTTAACATTCCTATACGATTTGCCGTTTGCATAGTATCCCTTAATTACCTAATATTGAAAAACACACTATATTTCATATGTAGTTCAGACCTTCCATTCATTCCTCCATTTCGTATCAGCTGCTATTCATAATATTTTATCCCAAACCAAGTAATATAGATATATCTAAAGTAGTTCATAACAATTCCATGATTTTATCGGTCGTGACGTCATTCCTTAGAATCATAAATATTTAGAACGAAATCTTATCCATTCCACAGTCATAGAGTACTAAATGCCATAAAACGTTCAATCTAAATTAATGTCTTTAAAATCCATTCCAACAATTATGTGAAACCGAATCGATTCAGTTCTCGTGTGTAAAATTTCAAGTTTGGCACTTGCGGCATTTCTACTCTTCATATATAGCCAGTTTGGTTAATTTTGGGCCTTCGAAACTTTAATCGGCCATTTTCTATTAAGCTGTATGTAGCTTTAATGGAGAATGGGAGCAGTTCTAATATTAACACCATTGTTTGAAGTTCAACTGAGTGGCCATGGCTTTGCATTCGGGAGGTACTGAATTCGATATTAGTGGTCGACCATCATGACTTTTTTTTATCAGCATTGAAATACCGCGATGGTACTTTATTTACACTTAAGCCTTCCCATATCATTTGCCCTAACTGTTCTGGCCTGAGATGTAGATTCCTTGAAGGCTGTAAATTCAGTTTAATTTCGAATTTTAAATTCGTTGTCAGGGAAGGTACACTTTCCTTGAAGAATGTGATTAATGGTGTCCCAAGGTTTAACAATCAACATTAAACTTCAGCTTTATATTTTTGGACCATTTTAGTAACTAAATGCTTCGGCCCGTCTCGAGTCCATTAGCTGTCAAGTTTCTAAAATCCACTAATATCCATGCTCCAGCTGGTATTCGAACTCGGAACCTTGGAGGCGCTGGCCTAGTTTGAGACCATACTACTAGCGCAGTTACCCCGTCAACATTAAACAGTTAATATTTAGACACAACGATTCTGGTACCGCCCATGTCTTAATTTTATCTATACGTAATGGCATTGTGCATATAAAATTCACAGAAATTTCCAGAAAGCACCTTGTAGCATTCAGATTTGCTATTCTGTCAGCAGTTAGTTACCAGTTGTGTTGTGAAGAACAGCTTTTTGGCTTTCATTGTCAGATGCAAATTCCTCTAAGGTAATTGAGGGATTAAAGTAACTCATTTTGAGGCAATCCAACCAAGGTCATTCTCTCTGTTATATGGCATTCCTTGTTACGATTTTGTACGATTCGTAGAATGCAAAATATATCAAGTCAAGGGGATGAGTGCAAGGACACATTCAACGTTCTTGTGATTCGTTTTTCCGCTCACATTTCCCCGTGATTTTACTTAACATTCTGCATTCAGTGCATTCGAAACAAGGAAGGTAGTGAAGTACATTCAACATTTAAAGTATATTCAACGCCATATAACGGAAGTAGTTAATATATGACATCACCTTTTATTCTTAGTGCAGTAATGGAACTAGGCAAGCTTAATTATAAAGTAAGGGCAATTTGGGATTGATTTTCGGGCATATCCATCAAGCCTACTAGGTTTTGAAATATTTATCTGGTGCGTTGTAAGAAATCTTTTCGTTGCATCAGCATTTCCACTGATCTGGAAAATTCAGGAAATTCATGTTCTCTGGACGTTCGTTTTTAACTTCGTTTTTGTACAGAATGCATGTGTTACATAATATGACGTGCCTGAGAGAGTTGGCGACTCTTGCGGCAGGAGCCATTGGTTTTAAATTTCCTCTTTTTCTTCCACTGACAAAATGCATAAGATTGTTCAGTTATTTGTTTTTAAAAATCATACTAGCTGTGTGTTTACGTGCGGTACGACGTGGCGGTGAAGGTTAAGAACACCTTGAACCCTCCCCCACTCAGAAAACTATAAATGTAGCCACCGGAAGAGCAGTTATAGAATCTAGTTGTGATAGTGTGCTTTACAGGCAACTAGTAACTCTGAAGCCTTCGTGAAACATTTCATCAGTGGTATTGGTGAATGTTCAATTTACTAAATATTACATTTTTAATCCAGTTTCCATTTTTACAAGATAGCTTGCTGCCAGATCGTAATAATGATAGTTTTCAAAAGGTCAGTTTGATACCTTAAACACCTACGTCATTCCAAAAATTGGGGGTTAGTAAAATTTATGAATACTACGCAATGAGTCCGTAAATGTTCTATGAAGTCACATTCTTGTCTCATGGCCAACTATAACCACACAATCACAGAAGTGGCTATGGCAAAGGGGTAGTAGCGTAAAATGTGATTTTCTTCGGAAGTTTGCGTACGGTATATCGTAGAATGGATATTACTGTGGGTGGGACCTATAATACAAGTGTACTTCTTTTGATTTATTACAGTAATAGTTGTAGTAGCAGTGTCCAGTGGTCTGGGAAACCTGAATAAGTCAGGGAATTTAGTTGGTCGGGGAAAAAGCAGTGGATTTTCTTTAAGTCAGGGAATTATGGGATGTTCCTGCCCATGGAACTGAGCAGAGAAGGGTTGCTTGCTGGAATTTAAGCTACAGTGTCAGTTACTTTTAATCTAACCAAAGTTATTTCTTACGTTAACCCCGCAATTGTGAGCGGAAGGTAGAATTAAGCTTATTTTTCTTTTTCTTTTAAGGATTTCGACGACAATCTAAAAAAAATGTGATTTTTCATTTGCGAAACCGGAAATGTCAGCCAATTATTTCGTTACTTCTCGCTGGACACACTAATAGTCGGACATAATAATCTTCATTTTGAGGAACTTAATATAGAACTTCCAATGTTATGAATAAAGTGTATTATTCACTATAAGCTTGTTAGTGTAAACTTTTTTTTAAAGATATTTAAGTGCCGTGGCTGCCAGGATTGAACCTATGGAGAAGTTATACTTTTCCTTTATCAGATGAAGCAATTAGTGATTTGGTTGATTAAAATTTCGTGGTAACTTACTTTAGCACAGAAGGTGCCAGTTATCAAGACATTCGTGCCGTACTCTGTGTATTTACTAAGTGTTTTCTATCCTATGTTACCTTTTCTAGTTTTATTATCTATATGGTTTCCTTTGTGTCCTTCGCTCTGACCAAGCTAGTGGGAGCCTGATCATGCTTTGTTGTGCCTTCGTGCACAATGTATGAGGGTGGAAGTTTATTCTGTGAAATAGTGCAAAATTAACGGGTTTGTCCGATCGAGATCTGCATACTACATTGAAGAGGAAGGATATGTGGCGTCACAGTATTTCCACGCAACTAACTGCAGCTTCCAATCGAACGGGCAGGGGAATAATATATTTCGCGACATAAATCACAGACAATGTCGAGGAGTGAAGACTGGTTAGGCAGTGAGTTCATATTTTTCATTGTACAATCTATCCTTCCTATTATGAGTACAAGAATCGATATATAATAATAAAGGATTGGATTATTTTTTTTGTGTGTGTGAGGAAATATGATCGCTCGCGTTGTGGAACTGGACAATCTCTTGAGAGTTTCAAGTATTGAAGTAGCTACTTACTGAAAGGAAATCCAATTTTCTTATAACATTTTTCTTACTAGGTTAGTCCCTTAGCCTCAAAATTTAGCCATGTCATTGGACACGATTCAAGATAGCAAACTTCGTACAGTGAATCCCCATACGTTGTCCTGATGGGAATGTGCAAGAGTGCTGATATGAAGGAACAGCAGCAGGTACTTGTCGGATCTTTCTTTCTGTTTCCTCACGTGGTGTTGGCGCTGTACATTGCTGTGGGTTTAACTGAAGCTCACCATGACAGGAGCCACATTCGTTTTCCTTTTAAATTATGCCCACATACTTGTCTAAACGGGAAACCATCCGGAAAATACAGAGCACGTCGCGACGTCTACCGACTAATTTGTCTACTCAAAACTTTCAATGGTGTCCACTTCGTGAATGTTATCCTTAATGTATTTCTGCTAGGAATGTACCGATACCACTTCTCCACCTATACCCGATGCCGATACTTTTTCAAAATAATGAATTTATCAACAATGTAATATATATTAGATATAAGGCCAAAATTTCACATACAAAAATATAAAACAATTTCATATTACGTTAGACACAGAAAATATATATTATCAAATTGAGTACCGAACTGTCCTTTGTACTCCTGGGAACTTTGGGAGATAAAGGCGGCTGAGCATGGGACTGACCAGTGACCACCCACTTCACCTTATGCCATAGGTCGAGAATATGTGGAGTCCCCCATGCGCGCGCGTGCGCATTGTACAGGGAACACCGTTACCTTTTCTTCTAATATGTAAGTAAAGACTAAAGGGAAAATACTGACAGTGAGCGTAGGCCGTAGAGTGGTTCACTTGCAAAGCGTTTTGTTTTCAATCGAAACCTCTGACTCGTTTGAGATCTGAAATTCGAATCCCGGGTGTACCTTACTGACTGAAGTTACCTTTGGCTTTTCTTCAGTTACTACTACTACTTTCTAACATGAGCTACTATTTTGGCATGGACGGACTAATAAAAATATCATTTGAGTAGTGCAAATCAAAGACGTACACATGCATAAAGAAATCGATTATACCATCGATAATCGTTTAGACGAATTTTAAGTCCAAAGAGACCCATGAAAGATGAGTGTCACTGTTGTTAATATTAAACAAATTAAAAATAATTCGGAAAATGTATCGATAAGTAATGGTGTCCATTTGCCGATACCGATACTCCAAAAAGTGTCCGATATCACCGATACCGATATATCGGTACATCCCTTATTTCTGCATTCATTTTCTCTGTTAAGAAAGAATAGAAAGTGAGCGTAGTTTAGTAGTTTCTCCACATTTCGTTTATTTACATTTGTGTGTTGAATAAGCAGTTTTATGACTAGGACTGGGATTCTTTGGTTTTAAACTACCTTATTTCTTCGAATCTAAGGCGCATGTTTTTGTCAGATTTTGGATGTCCAAAATTAAGGTGCACCTTGGATTCGATGTATATATATATATATATATTTTTTTTGGTTAACTTTACTTAAAATTACCGATAGCTGCATTACAACAATCAACATTTTGTTTTCCTGATAAACTGGTCAGCGGAATTTTCCCCCGTTAAATTTGCTGTGTTTAGTCAACAACAATTATCAGTTTCATAATAAGAAAAGCGGTAGAATCTTGATATTTTCCAGTACATACTGGTAGTCAGGTTTCGTTGGCGGGATAAACTTGTAGTAGGAACCGGAAGCAGGTACCCTATAAATGTTTAAATAAACACCGCAATGGTTAAAATATGAATAATTCGAAAATTATTTTTTTTTTTTCCGTGAGAAAATGATGCGAAGATGAGGTGCGCCTTAGATTCGATGGCGTCTTCGATTCGAAGAAATACGGTATTTTGTTCCTTGCTAAGTGATACTTTAACATGATAAATGTTATTTTTAAAAAAGATTAAAATTATATGGTAAGAATATCTAGCAAATGAAAAATATTAAGTTTCATGGTTAGCACAATAACACTTGTTTCTGAACTAATTGCAACGTTGCCTTATGCTCCACAACAATAAGGTCCGTGAAGCTTGGCGGTAAGAGTTACAAAGACACTGGTTGTCAAAGGGCTGCCGACGGCAACCATTTGAGTAGGACTATTATATTAGAAGTTACTTTTCAAACATTAGCCAACATTGTGCATGAGTTAGACTTCAAAGAGAAAATTCATTTTGTAATTACATTCTTGCAATTAAAAGGGAATCGTTGGTTAAGGGAAAATCATCAGTTTTTAAACAAACTGAAGGCATTCTTAAAAAGTTGGAGTTTATTAACAGCGTTTGCTTCAGCGAGATGCCAAAAGTTGTTTGATTCGCCAGATTGACTACAACCCGAAAAAATATTGTGGCAAGTATGCCAAAAGCAGGTTGGCTGTGACAAAAAATAACATTTTTTGCAGCATAAAGAGTGCAGGGGATGTCTGCAGTATTGAGAGGAAACAGGATCCAGTTTGTCACTATTTTTTTTTTTAAATTAATAAACGTTTGTGCGAGGCACTATCAGCAACTGTGCCGTGGCATGTGCTACAGAACCCAATATTCAATAAATTTCTTGTAAACATCAGCGAATGAAAGATAATAGACGAATCAAGCTTAAGTAAAAATTATGGGGTAACAATACCAGAAAAAGATTGAACTCATCACAAGAGAGGTGCAGGACTGTAACATCTTGCTTTCAGTAGATGAGACCACCGATGGTTGTGGGAGTTTCATCACTAACGTCGTACTGGGTAAGTTAGACCCCCCAGAACTAGTAAACCCTGCTTTGTATTATGCAAGATACTGGACAAAACAAACCACAGCACTATAGACTGCACCGTCAGAGACGCCATACGTATTCTATGGCCTACAGAAGACAGATAAGTTTCTACTTTTTGTGACCGACACTGCGGTCTATATGATAGAGGCGGGGGAAACATTAAAAAGTTTCTATACTAATATGCCTTGCTCACGACTTACACCGGTTGACTGAAGAGGTTAGAAAGTTTCTCAGAATGGAACAATATAATTTCAACCGTGAATAAAGTTTTGTTGAAAGCTCCCAACCGCATTCATATTTTCAAAGAAATGCTACTACAAAAATCTTTTCAACCAGAACCAACCATCATCCGGTGCTGTTGGCAGCAATCTATGCTGACCATTTTGAACATACCAAGTTTGACGTCCGCCACGGATCCAGCAAAGCAAGGGCTCTCTTCAGAGTAATATCATCACTTCAAGGCTATTTTCAGTGATCTTCCTGCAGATTTTCAGCGTCTGGAGTCACATCTTGACCACTAAAAGACACAAGAGAAGTAATTTCAAAGAATGCCAGAGCCATGTGGGCGCAGCTTGTTCATTGAAGCTCACAAAGTTTCTGCAGTGAAGCCCAGGATTTGGAACGACGAAAAATGTATCTTCAGTTCTCCGTGGGCCCGGGGGAACAAATTAGAGGATTTACCATAGGGAGAGGGAGCAGTGGTTTCGTTAAATTGCACCAATCAGTTCATGCCATGTAGAGAGAACATTTTCTTGCTAGGTACGTGCCAGTGTAAGAGTACATGATTAAAATTGAAAACTGTTATTGTGTTTAGTTATTTTTTTTTTTTTTTTATATATATTTAAAGAAGTTCAGTGCCCTGCCAGTATAAGGAATACAGATGTAATTCTAAATTTGTTCTGTAAACTATTGAGAATTAAGCAAACAGTGTTCGTAGTTTTGTGGTTCGGGGCCATGGAAAATGTAAGTAAAAATGAAATAAATGAAAAAAAAAAAATAATTTCAGTATGTTAAAAAGAAACTATTTTGTATGCTTAAAAAAAACTAATACAGGGTTTAAAAATCTAAAAATCCTGGCCCTAGTTATGAATTGCCTGTTTGTGCGCTGTTTTCCAGTAAAACGTATAAACGTAAAACATAGCCAATCATTCTGGTCATTATTTCATATATCGTTATTCTTTTTACTGCACAATTCATGAGGGAAACTTTTTACCGGAATACAATCTTTCAAGGAGATCGTAGCTGCAGTAATAAATCCTGTGTGGGACCCACTCGCACGTAGGCGCTGTACTGCTTGAACAACACTACAACACACTTGTACTGTACTGCTAGTTTATTGCAATGGTTAACGTAACGGAAAGCTGATCCGGAGCCCTGGGTTCAAATCCTGACGTGGTGGTGTGTATATATTTTTCAAACGAAAAATTTTTTCTTTTATCTTTATACGCATGAAGAAATTTAATAAAATTAGTAACCATTGGTTAGATTGTGTTACAAAAGTCGTTTTTTTTTTATTGTATACATATTGAAACTCTGACTTGACGGAATGATTACAGATAGCTAACAGATGGCAGCACCTACTTCTGAGGATTCTTTACGACTTGTAAGCCGTCGTTGCCTTACTCTGTATCAACTTCACAACTTTCAATCGTATTCATATGCTATCTTCGTCACAGTTCAGTATCTCTAGGTTCAGATCATCACCATGACCTTGATACGTATCAGTTCTTCAGTAGTCAGTCCATTCTTACCACCCACAAGACGTATTACAATCCAACATAAAAGATGGCTTTATTCAAAGGTATTTGTTTCATGCATTATACAGCAAAGAAAAGGATGGCTGTGTTAACTTTTTAAGAACTACCATATTTTTATCTTAGCGGAGATAGACATAAAATTGAAAAACGTAGCGAGAAGAAATAGGAATGAGAAAGTTCGCACTGAATAAGTTTAGAAACGAAAAAGTGGTGTAAAAGTTAGAAGCACTAAAATTCTGTAGAAATAACTAAGTACTAAAGGACAGTGGGATTCTTTAAAAAGCAGTGCTTGATCGATGCAGCAGAAAGCAGTAATAGGATAGCGGGGAAGGTTGAAGGAGAGAGGCACTTTATTGAGAAGGGGTTATTAGGCAAGGTTGAAAGATAGATGAAGAAAATAGTTCGGTGTATTGGCGGATGAGAAAAAGTATTCGTTCACAGAAGATTGAGGACAGGACGGAGGAGGCTGTCTAGTTAAACCTGGTGTAGAACAACCACCAAAGAGGAATTAGTCTTTGTGACTGATCAACTAGGTATTATTACACCTGATTGTGCAGTGACCATCTTTGACAAAGATATTGCGGTGTTGTATGTTGTGTACCAATACCTCTAAGTATTGGCAGTTATAAGTTACTTTCATTCAAGTGCTATCTAGATAATGGTCATTTTCATTGGTATCTTGTAATTAAGGAATCTTACTTCATATCGTTTGTGTATAAACATTATTGTAAATAGTTGACTCGTCTGCTTATTCGATTCAGAAAGCATTTTAACAAAGTAAAACAAGTGCAACCTATGACATGCTATAAATAGTGTAGAAAATATGTATTCAGTTGAAACCATTGTATTCCACGTGGGGAGGTTGTTGATCGGTTCACGTTTCAACATCAAAACAATCTGGGATCAAAGAACTATGAAGTCATTTTCAAATTGTATTATTAAAATAATACTCTCAAGAGAAAGAAACAGTCTTAGTGGCTTATAATTACGTTGGTTTATGGTGCAATTATACAACTAGCGAATTCTGCTTAGTTTTGCTAGTAATCGCATTTCACAGCAGTTAATTTGATGTTACTCTTAATTAGTTGAATTTTTTGAATGTATACTTTTGCCTTGGCATTAATTTGTGACCGAGCGATCAGCATAATGATGAAATGTGTGCTTATTAGAAAGTTCATGATATGTTATACTCTAACATTGGGACACTAACAACATTGGTCAAGACTGCTGGCCAGTCCATCTGAAGTGGTTGAGCCTAAGTTGCTTGACTTCTATCATTTTTTAAGAAAAATATTTATTATATGTGAATAATTGAAAACTGTTATTTTTAATTTTTATCCATACCAATTATGTCCATTGCGGGGAGCATTCGATATCAAATGAACAAATCTTTAAAATAAATGCTGAAAGATGCATTATTTTTAAAATTTGTGAAAAGTTTCACATTCATTCCGTCATATTGGCGGAGACGAATGTAAATTTACAGTTTGTGTCCTCGTACAATTCGATCGTAGCAGACATTTTTCATCGGGGGCTTCTGTGCGTCATTGAACGTTTACAAAGCTTTGCTAAGACTTGTATTACAAATCGTATGGCATAGTTAGAAGGCCGTAATATTACAGGAATATTGTCACCTAAAATTGGTATTTGCAAAATACGAAGTTTCATGGCAACATGACGGCGCGCCGTCCTTGATAAGCGGGATTGCTTGTTTGTGTAACCTTTGAAATGGTTTAAATATACTTGTATGGGATATTTTAACTTGAATTTCGTAGTAGTGTAACTTTGCATGTTGCATATCAACTGTAGTCCGTAACTTTGAAATATTTCCTTATAGGTGAAAAGTGTCCACAAAGTTGCTAAACTGAAACATTCACTTTTTCAAGGTCACAAAAAGTGATGTTGGGCACAAGATAAAAATTTGAAAATAATAGTCAGTATTGCTTTGTGATAGCCTTCGAAAGGATTCGTTTTCATTTCATTCTTTGGGTGGGACAAAACTTTAAAATCGGGAAAATCCAGTTGTCAGCAATAGGAAAATCCAGTTGTCAGCAATAGCCTATAGACTTGTTTAACATGTGAAAGGGAAGTACTGGTAGACGCCAATATAATATGTGGATTGGGATAATAGAGTAATATAGAACCCATTTTATTTCATTAGTCAAGTGGAAAAGAAATTGTAATTGAAATAGTGTCTGAATTCTTAGTGTAAGGAAAATAAATAGTGATGGAGATCTTAGTTTAAGAAATTGTACAATATATCAAGAGTCTGATACGAATCCGTTGTAAACGCGAAAGAAGCATAGGTTGACTTAATACGACAGATAGTACATATAGAATGCAATATGTGACCTGGGTGGCCGAGAGGTTAGCGCGAGGTCTCTTGAACGTAGTAGTTCAGATCAGTCCGTAGTTAACAAAACTTTAGGTCCCATGTTCAGAAACTCATTGGCTCGTTTAGTACGTTAATAATTTAATTAATACGGATACATAAAGATATCCTTGACCTAAGGTCCTCATCACTATTTAGTTATGTCTACTTGACTGATTTGTAGATTGGAATATAAAATGGATTGGTCTGTAGATTTGGTTACTTTATTAGCTCAATAAACATATTAACCTTCGAACAGTAAGATGTGGGTCGAATCCGACCCGAGCGATATTCCTTTGCTTATACCTCGCAATCTCCCAATCCTCCAAAGGGCGCTGCGTCAGGTAACCTTCCCCTTATTCACGAAGGAGCCATCGGATCGGTTCACGTCGGTCGGGTAAATGGTATTGTTTCCGTGAGAGTCCATATCTATTTTAGTCAGTGTGTTCGTCTGTTACTAATACGTGATCGATCTGGTTGAGAGTTTTGCTGTCCGGAGATACCCATGTGTATTTGTGTATGTCTTTGTGTTCAAAGTACGTGTTCTTTACCAGTAGGTTTCTCGAAATCGCGAAAGTTATTAGTCTTTCTCCATTTTTATTGGTCTTTTCGTGAAGGGTGTATTTGCCTATAGTAGTCTATAATTTTCTTCCCTCCTTACCTTTGCATTATAATCACCCAACACAATTTTCGAATTATACTTCGGTAGTCGATCAAATAGCCTTTCTAGCTCATCGTAGAATATATCTTTGTCGTTATCAGTAGCCACCTCGGTCGGAGCATAGACGTTTAATAAAACCGTGTTGCCCCATCGAGTACGTATCGTAACGTACGATAGTCTTTCGTTTACGAACTATTCTGAACCGCCTGAAGGATACAGTTCTTAATGAGGAATCCTGTTCCGAAATCGTGAGACTGTGATCCACCGCAGTAGAAAGTGTACTTGCCCTGTGGGATGCTATCTTGACCCTCCCACCGAACTTGTATCGCTAATATGTCTGGCTCGTACTTCTCGGTCTCGCGTACCGCCATCTGAAGAGTGCCCGTTTGGTGTAATGTTCGTACGTTCCTATTCTAAGGTCTTTCTTAATCCTGTTCTTGCAGCCCCCTAAAGCAGTCCCCGGAGTGTGGGATTAGTTTACTCCCGGAATATTTCACCCCAGGAGAATCCTTGAACCATCTGTTACTATTTCTTGACAAGTTTTAGCGGTGTAGAGTTGTCAGCTCTACGACCTCGCAGTAAAGATAGACATTCAAGATGTTGCCCTCTGTCGATTTCTGAGTCTTGATGATGTCATTCACCTTCTTCCTCGGAGTGGTAATGGTGATGCTGCTTCCCCTCACCATGATATTTTTGTTCGGGGTTATCTTCCCCTATCCTTTGTAGATCCATCTACTCACTGCAAGGCAGCAGTACTGGTTTTGGTCCGCCTGGTGGGAGACCAGTAACTCCAACCCGATTGATGAGTACTGAGACTTCAATTAAATAATGACGTCATAATGTTTAAAAATGTATCACTCATCAATGGACAAGATTTCGAGATCGCTGCCCATTGTATTTCATAGTTGTAACGCGCTTACTTTTTTGATAGAGCTCTTAGTTTTTGAAACATTTCGTAAAAGGTTAAAAAGTGGGACCAGGCACGAGGAGGGCTCTTAACCTTATACACCGGGCAGGGATTTATTTGAACGAAATCGTACTCTCACGTTTGGGACCCTGGTGACCTCCCTAATTATTAGTCATGATTCATACATCGTTGGAAAGATTGATGGATCACAGATTGCAACGAGGTAACACTTGTGCTGTTCCAGCCCTATTCGTAGAAGAAACAAAAATCGTAAAAAAATATAATTTAGGGGTCCTGGAGGCCCTTAGTCTCTACGCTGACAAAATGAAGATAATGTGTAGGCAATACACTTGTGACAATAATATATTTAAAAAAATGTAGCCATTGCTGCAATACAAAGCGAGATAAACATTCTGAACGAAACTCATAGCAAATAATAATAATAATAATAATAATAATGTACTTACCACTACTGCTGACTGGAACCGTCGATAGCAGTCTGGGACGCAGAGTGGGCCGTTGCAGCCAGTACAAAACATCCAGGATCTTTACGAACACTGTTTTTCGTACAAACTCGGCAGCGTCTACGGCGTTCGAGTTTGGATGGATTGTTTCTGGCTACGCATCCGCGCCCTGGGACAAATTGGCTAGTGGGTACCCTCTTTCCTCAACTCAACCAATCCACTCACGACCTGCTCTCGAAACTCCAAATGCGTCGATGGAGCGTTGGGACATACTACAAATGAATTCAACAGAACGATGTTGACGAGATAGAGGAACAAATTCGTCGGCCACTTCCTGGTTCTAGCTGCTGAACGAATTGTCCATCCGATCCGCCAGATCGACTTATCCCATATGCAAGTTGAAGTCATGTACTACATCAGGCTTATGGGCATCTCCATCTGCGGATAGGAATGTCCCGATTTGTGATGCAGCGTGCATATTTGTGAGAACATAAACATCACATTTATCCTTCTACCGTACTGCGGTAAGATCATCTCTAACGTATACATCCACGTCACCTTTCTTTAGGCCGAGGTGCAATTGCACCGCAGCACTAAATATTCAAGAGCCTTAGTTCATAAAACAATTTAGAAGAGAAGTAGTTGTCCATATAAACTTCATGGCCAACTCCTCTAGAAGTTGGCTTCAGTCACAGTCCTCTCAGAAGTATCCAAATCGTGCATCCTTCCCAAGTACGTAAATTGTTCCAAGTATATCCGTTGAGACAACAGACCTCGAATACCTTTATCCCGAATTTCGTGTGCTTTTTCGGAATATACTGTTTGAAACCCACACGACCTTTGAATGCACAATAGCTTCATCCAGAGAAAATTTTTTGGTTGGACTGAAAAATTTCTTGAATGAAGCATTGAGCAAATCAAAGATCCTGCGAAACGTCGATAACTTACCATAATTGGGATTTGTAGCACGATTTGGAGCTTTCTGATTGTCTTCGAAATGAAGATAACGAAGAATGTGAAGGAATCTATCACGCGGCATGGTGTTAACGAACCATGACTGGTGATAGAGTTCGTCAGTCGACCAATAGTTTCTGAACGTCGGTTTGATTTCGTGTCCCATGTGTATAAGTATAGCCAAAAGGAGATACAATTCGTGAAGCGCTACGTGAGGTTTTGTTCTCCCAAATCAACCCCGTATTTATCGCAACAAGCACGATAATACAGGTTTGTTTGCTGCACCTCTTTCGTCAGCAGCAGCAGCAGCAAATAGAACCCGAGAGCACTCGTGTCTGTAGGATTCCTTATAGACACTCCAACTGCTCCAATGAATTGTGAAACAGTTGGTATTTGCTGTCTGAAACGACCTTCAGCCCTCACCCAGTCTGAGGCTCGACTAGTTGAGGGCTGAGGATCGTTGTCAGATTCATCTCCATCATCAATAAAAACCTCATTATCGATCCCCCTTCTCGGCTCTCCATCATATTCCTCTTCTTCAACCAACACAAGTCCCTCCGAGTCTTCAACATCAGTGTCTTCATCGAGTAGATCCTCTGTCAGCTCTGTCTTTTTCAGAAAGACACTTTCGCGCCATCGTCGAATTTGAAGTTTCGTAAGCTTCCAAAATAATGCAGCTTAATTAGGGACTGAGCTATTAAGGTTTAAAGCCATGATGCAGTAGTTGCGTCCTTCAGCGTTTAAAGGTTAAATCCGTGATACGTAGCAGGTCTGAATTACAGTTTAGTGGAAAGTGAGCCGAAAAATGTAGAACCTCTGGCACTCCATTATTTTCTATTTTGCAATCATAAAAACAATAGGAAGATGTGATTAAAAAAAAAAAATTAAGCGTAACGAATGCCATCTCTTCATCGGAAAATTCAAGTTCTCTTAGTTGTTCTAATGGAAGGTAATAAAGGCAAATTAGTATCAGAGTTTGGAGAATGATTTGTCGAGTTTGTAATATAGCTAGATGAAAGATCAGAGAATATTGACGTGATCGAAGAGTATTGAGGGGGCCGCGGGTCGTGGGTGTACGTTATGGCATGCTTTGAAATAATACTTCCCAGAGCCCTATAGCACCAGACCCATTAGAAGAAACATACGTAGTTGGTTGTTTACAAGAGTATCCATTTTCAAATTTCTTTCTTTCTTTTTTTTTTGAAAACAAAACAAAACAGAGAAACTGGTGAAAGGAAAAGACATTTTTTTATTACTTTTATCCTGATATATATATATATATATATATATATCGTATTCAGCCGTTTTCTTTCCTCTGCTGGATGAAGACCTCCCGCTTTTCTTTCCACATATCGCGGTCTGCTGCTATCCTTATCCATGTAGCTCCTGAAAAACGCTTGATTTCATCTACCCATCTTGCAGTTGGACGTCGTCTCGGTCGTTTCTTTTTCTAGGAATCCAACATAGTAAATCTTCCCTCTGTTCGTATCATCTATGTGACCGGCCCATCTCCATTTCATCTTCGCAGTCTTGATTATATCTTCTAACTTGGTACGCGAATCCATTCATTCAGCTTTCTGTCCCTCCTAGTTATTCCTAGCATGCATCTCTCCATTGCTCTTTGTGTGACTCAATATTTTTGTTGTTTGCGCATTCAGTGTATAAGTTTCACAGCCGTTCATCATCACAGGTAAGACACATTGATTATATAAACTTACGCTTCACACACATTAGTAGTTTGATTTTGAAATAGTGTAATCTTCCAAACGAACTCTACGCCATTTTACATTTTCTATTTATTTCATCAGTCAACTTGGCATTCGGTGTTTCGAGCTGACCTAGGTAAACATATAATAAACTATGCCTATTGTCTCCGTTATCTTTTATTTTTTTCAGCATGTTGATTGTACGAGGGTCAGTTAAATGAAAACCTTAAAAACCTTATATAAAAAGAAAAGTAATAAGCGAATGAGAAACACTTGTACGTATTTTATTTTACTACATAATCCCCCCACGCTCCATACAAGTTTCCCATTGTTTACAAAGTACCTCAATACCTCTGTAAAAAAAATGTTTTTTGGTTGGCTGTGCAACCAGTTATGCACCACTCGTTGAACTTCTTCACCAAATTGGAACTTCTTCCCTCCTAGTTGACTCTCTTAGGGGTCCAAACATGTGGAAATAGCTTGGGGTGAGATCGGGTGAGTAAGGGGGATGGGGGA
This sequence comes from Lepisma saccharinum, assembly GCA_022664845.1. Classification (NCBI taxonomy): domain Eukaryota; kingdom Metazoa; phylum Arthropoda; class Insecta; order Zygentoma; family Lepismatidae; genus Lepisma; species Lepisma saccharinum. The sequence goes on from JAGDQP010001554.1 coordinate 37,952, forward strand.
GAAACTCAAAATGAAGATCTTGAATGGTCGCTGCCGTTGCGTGGGTAGTGTGAGGCCACGCGTTGCCATGCTGTAGAATGACACCTGTTATCAGCAGTCCGCGTCTCTTGGTGCTTATAACTGGTTTCAGTTGATTTTGGAGGAGATCGGAATACGAGGCACTATTCACTGTGCATCCCCTAGGCATATAGTGCTCCAAAACAACACCCTGTTGGTCCCAAAAGAGAGTAAGCATTACCTTCACTGCAGATGGCTGTGTTCGAAACTTTTTCAGTTTCGGTGATGATAAATGACGCCATTCCATACTCGATTTTTTTGTTTCCGGGATGTAATAGTGCACCCATGTTTCATGCCCAGTTACGATTCTCTTCAAGAAGTCGTTACCTTCTCGTCTGTAGCGCTGCTAAAGCTGTTCCAACACATCAACACGTCGCTGTTTAAGCTCATCTGTTAGCTGGCGTGGTATCTATCTGGCGGATACTGTCCGAAACCGGAGCATATCGTGGATTATGTGATGAACTGAACCCTGACTCATGCCAATTATTTTCACTGTCATCCACAGTGACTCGGCGATTGCCCCTTATTACTTCAATAACTTCAATCGTCTCCGGCGTCACAACTCGATGTGCTTGACCCGGGCGA